>JAWPHD010014723.1:0-59452 GCA_037043455.1 Cyrtodaria siliqua | reverse complement strand
GAATAAGTTTATGTTACAAGGAGCCAGTAAGAATGCAAATAAATTTCATTAAACATTTTGAAAACTGCGGCTATAATATTCATTTTGGTGAATTTGACATTTTGACCTTGACCTCTGAACCCAGACATCAGACCCTGGAATCAACATATATAGAAATAAAATCATAGGCATTCACTGTGCAAAATATTAACACCATCTGCGACTGATGTAGGAGGAGCTAAAGTTACGGTAAAACAATAACAATGCACGCTGATCCCATATTGACGTAAATCCCGTCCGCTGTGGAGGAGGGTCCTTATACAATCGCAAAACACTTTCTATATTGTATGCCTAATTCATTACTTTTTGTACATAAGGATCACTGTGTCGTCCGTTCGTCACAAAAAAAACGTTGGATATACCTTTATCATTTCTTCAAGTTTCTTTCAAACTTTCAATATATACTCACAATATGACAACAACGACATGACCTTACTAAAACGGTCAAGGTCACACTGAAGGTCATTATATGGGTGAAATACTTGATTTATTCACGAAAACTTAGTCAGGCCAGTTTGTCAAGGTCATTTATCTGGGTCCTAAAACCTTATTATACTGACAAAGCGCTGACAGGCGACACAGGTGTTATACTGACAAAGCGCTGACAGGCGACACACGTGTTATACTGACAAAGCGCTGACAGGCGACACACGTGTTATACTGACAAAGCGCTGACAGGCGACACACGTGTTCCGCGGTTCATGCTCATGTCTAGTTCATGTTAGACATTTCATTAAACAATTTTGAATATCGCGGGTTTAATGTATCGTTCTGGTGAATTTGACCTTTTGACCTGAACCTCCAGCCCCAAGGTTCAGACTCCAAACATTTGTTGTCATCTAGGCATCCTAGGCATGGCCTAATGAAGGATATCATTACACATAGCATGTAAGACATCTTATTAAACTATATCGCAGTCTGTGACTTTAATGATCATTTTGGTGAATTTGACATTGACCTGTGGCCGGAGAGGTCAGACCATGGATTCGAAACATTTGCTGTTATCTACTCATCCTAGACAACCACTGTTGCTTAAAATGAACATTTTACTTCAACTGATGAAGGATGAGTTTATGTGACGAGGAAACAATAAAAATGCATGCTGATCTCATAATGCTGATTCCACATGTCACCTACCCTGGGGAGGATCAGTACATCAAATCTCAAACCCGTTGTATGCGTATATCATTACTTATATATATATAATGTAAGCAATTGCATTAAACGCTATTGAATATCGCAGGTTTAATGTTCATTTTGGTGAATTTGACCTTTTGACCTTGACCTCTGGCCTATGAATCAGACTCTGAATATGAAACTTTCATTGTCATCTAGTCAGCCTAGGCATGCTCTATGACAAATATGAACACCCTTCTTCAACTAATGAAAAAAAGTTCAGGTTACGAACAAAACCGAATGATGCACAGGCGGTTGGACGGACGGGACCGACGACAGCGTATCCGCCTTTGTCTTCGACTTTCCTTCGAAAGATGCGGATATAAATACTTATTTAACACAAGATTAAAAAGGTTTCGAACACTACAACCATGACAACTATAAGGTAGACCTGGGGAAGGTGCCCACATAATATAATATATATGTACATAATTCAATAAAAATGTTTTACAGTGCTCTTCAATCCAACAAAGCAACTTCTCACATAGCCTTAAATGCATTTATATTAAAGAAACACACGGCAGTCGTGATTTATTCAGCCTTTCTAAATGGATTGTCAAATCATTATTAATGGTTATTTGAATAGGTTAAATCAAATTGTATTGACATATTAATCATTACAGAGCACATTAATCATTAAAGAGCACATTAATTATTACAGAGCACCAATACTACATTGCATTGGCGCATTAATCATTACGGAGCTCCAATAATACATTGTATTGGCACATTAATCATTACGGAGCTCCAATAATACATTGTATTGGCACGTTAATCATTACGGAGCACCGATACTACATTGTATTGGCACGTTAATCATGACAGAGCACATTAATCATTACAAAGCACCAATACTACATTGTATTTACGCATTAATCATTACGGAGCTCCAATAATACATTGTATTGGCGCATTAATCATTACGGAGCTCCAATAATACATTGTATTGGCACGTTAATCATTACGGAGCACCGATACTACATTGTATTGGCACGTTAATCATGACAGAGCACATTAATCATTACAAAGCACCAATACTACATTGTATTGGCGCATTAATCACTACGGAGCTCCAATAATACATTGTATTGGCGCATTAATCATTACGGAGCTCCAATAATACATTGTATTGGCGCATTAGTCATTACGGAGATCCAATAATACATTGTATTGGCACGTTAATCATTACGGAGCACCGATACTACATTGTATTGGCACATTAATCATTACAGAGCACATTAATCATTACAAAGCACCAATACTACATTGTATTGGCGCATTAATCATTACGGAGCTCCAATAATACATTGTATTGGCGCATTAATCATTACGGAGCTCGAATAATACATTGTATTGGCACATTAATCATTATGGAGCACCGATACTACATTGTATTAGCACATTAATCATGACAGAGCACATTAATCATTACAAAGCACCAATACTACATTGTATTGGCGCATTAATCATTACGGAGCTCCAATAATACATTGTATTGGCGCATTAATCATTACGGAGCTCCAATAATACATTGTATTGGCACGTTAATCATTACGGAGCACCGATACTACATTGTATTGGCACATTAATCATTACAGAGCACATTAATCATTACAAAGCACCAATACTACATTGTATTGACGCATTAATCATTACGGAGCTCCAATAATACATTGTATTGGCGCATTAATCATTACGGAGCTCCAGTAATACATTGTATTGGCACGTTAATCATTACGGAGCACCGATACTACATTGTATTGGCACATTAATCATTACGGAGCACCGATACTACATTGTATTGCACATTAATCATGACAGAGCACCGATAATACATTGTATTGGCACATTTATCTTTACAGAGTACCGATAATACATTGTATTGGCACATTAATCATTACACAGCACCGATAATACATTGTATTGGCACATTAATCATTACGGAGCACCGATACTACATTGTATTGGCACATTAATCATTACGGAGCACCGATAATACATTGTATTGGCACATTAATCATTACGGAGCACCGATAATATATTGTATTGGCGCATTAATCATTACAGAGCACCGATAATACATTGTATTGGCACATTAATCATGACAGAGCACCGATAATACATTGTATTGGCACATTAATCATAACAGATCACCGATAATACATTGTTTTGACACATTAATCTTTACAGAGCACCAATAATACATTGTATTGGCACATTAATCATTACAGAGCACCGATAATACATTGTATTGGCACATTAATATTTACAGAGCACCGATAATACATTGTATTGGCACATTAATCATTACAGAGCACCAATAATACATAGTTTGAATTGATATTGTTTAACGGCTCATCAACACAGTATAGGTTATTTAGAGCCGCCCAAGAGAGAGGGGAAGGATACATAGGAATCCGGGAACCGTGCCCTACTCTTATTATCGAATAGATTCCTATGGTTCTTTAACGTGCTCGGAGGATAGACCGAGACACGGGATCGCCCGGTTTACGTCCCCATCCGACGGACGAGGCTAAGGAAAAGTGTCTTGCCTAAGAACACACCGACGAAACTCAGTGGCACCACGGAGGATTGAACCCGGGTCCTCCGGTTACAAATCCGCCGCGCTACCGACTGCGCCACGCCAGCCCTTAGTATTGGTACATTAATCATTACGGAGCACCGATAATACATTGTATTGGCACATTAATCATTACAGAGCACCGATAATACATGGTATTGGCACATTAATCATTACAGAGCACCAATAAAACATAGTATTGGCACATTAATCATTATAGAGCACCGATAATACATGGTATTGGCATATTGATCATTAATAATCAATAATACATTGTATTGGCACATTAATCATTACGGAGCACCGATAATACATTGTATTGGCACATTTATCTTTACAGAGCACCGATAATACATTGTATTGGCACATTAATCATTACACAGCACCAATAATACATGGTATTGGCACATTATTCATTACAGAGCACCAATAATACATAGTATTGGCACATTACTCATTACAGAGCACCGATAATACATGGTGTTGGCACATTGATCATTATTAAACAATAATACATTGTATTGGCACATTAATCATTACAGAGCCCTGATAATAAATTGTATTAGCACATTAATCATTACAGACCACCGATAATACATTGTATTGGCACATTAATCATTACAGAGCACCAATAATACATTTTATTGACACATTAATCATTACAGAGCACCAATAATACATTGTATTGGCACAATAATGTACCTTAGCTTCATAAACAGTGCGCATTATACACCAATGTACCTTACGTTTATAAACAATGCGCATTTACACCAATGTACCGAATGGTTATAAACAGTGTGCAATGTATATTAATGTACCGTACGTTTATAAAAAGTGCGCGTTATACTACAATGTATCTGACGTTATAAAATTCTCGTTAGACACCCATGCACCTTACGTTTATATACAGTGCGCATTATACACCAATGTACCGTATGTTTATAAACAGTGCACATTGTATACTAATGTAGCTTACTTTTATAAACAGTGCATATTATACTTTTATACGATGTACCTTACGTTTATAAACAGTGATGATCGGCCTGTCATTTGTGTTAAAAAGTAAAGCTTTTAATCTCAGATCTGGAACCGCAACTGATGGCCTAATTTATTGATATATGGTTCCCGCTTTTCACTTCATTACTAATGTGAGAGACGGAAACCAAATGCAGACCATGTTTATTTCAAGAGAAAGAGAAAGTGAAAGTAGGAATTATGTATAAATAGTTTATTAAAGTGACATGTGCATATACAATTAAAAAATAAACATATATGAAATAATAGTAAATAAAGAACTCAGCCCAATGGGCCTATACGTCACTATCTATCTTTACGAATATTACGATCACATGCTATGAACAGAAATGTGAAATATTTAAATAAACAATGAATTCAGTAGATGTCAAACAAATTCAGTATAATTATAATAATATAATAACACATATGACAGCATAAGCTGAGCTTCTTCTCTTTAGAAAAGCTTTTGCTAGAAACTTTGCAACTTTCCTTTGATCATTGAGCGTAATATATTTAAAGGGACAAAAGTCAAACTTTACTTTTGGAAAACTCGCGGCGTCCCGTTAGTTTTTCTATATAACTGTATAAATTATGTTCAATCATTAATATTAACTATAAGAATAATATAAAGAAATTGTGTTTGCAATTTACTAGTTGCTGATTACATTTCACCAATAATATATTCACACCTATGGTAGAATAAAAAGACAAGTTGAAAACTCAAAATTGTATTTAAATCTTTGCAAGCAAGTTTAAAGTCAGAATGATAATGGAATAATAAACTGAGACGCTAACTGTAATGCTTGATAGAAACTTCAAGATTATCGCGTGTTCCTTTAAATTTCTCAGAGTTATCAGACGTATGTATGTGATTTCATTTGTATATATACTACTTCGTCATGAAGGTATTCATGTATCACTGTAACTGTATCACTATTCATGTATTCACTGTATCACAGCTTTTTGGATACACCGGAGTGTGCACACACATGGTAAATTATTAATCGAACATATATTGTACTATATAAAAAACAAAAAATAAAACTCACACCTTGGGTCTTGACTAGGTATTTACGGAGAATACCAATCCAGGCCAAGGTAGTGTAATCAGCCAAATATAATGAGATCACGTGATTTTATGAATTTTATGGTTGCATAAAAATATTTATGTTAATGCGAATATTTCTGTTATTATGCCGCTTTCAATAATTATCTAGGTTCTAAAAATAACGCATGTGGTTGTATATTAAGGCACAACCAATCAAACACTTCCAATTTATCACATGTTGGGTTAGAACTAATCTTTATCTTCCAAACTCACCCTGGTTCTGATTTTTCTGCAAGGAAGGCTTCTCACGAGAATTCTTGGATTTTTACCTCCACCTCCCTTCCACCTCCTCTGCAGTATTTTGTGTGTGTTGTTTTCTTAGTATTGATTGTGCCTTGTTTCATAGCCATTTATATTGATTGTCTATTCTTTATTTTTAGTTGCAGATGACAATTATGTTTACTGTCATAGATATATTCTTATGTCTTTAATGTTTTTATTTGTTTAATTTTTTACACCTGTGCAATTAGTAGGGCGTTTTTCTCTCGCCCAGATATGAAAAAATAATTAGACTGTAATACTTATTAAGTCGTTAATTTTCAATAACTATCTCCTATATATTACTATTTTATGGCATTATAATAAATGCCCATTTTTCGATCAAATCATGTTTTATGTGTCATTATTTTCCCATACTAAGTTCAACCTAGCCTTCTTACCTTTCACATGTAGGTGGAACATACTGTTATAAGGACTGGGTATGTTCACACAACTACTTAAGCGATGATACATACACATTGTTAAAGCAATGGCGGCAGAAGAAGTGTTGTACGAACGAAAGATGGACAGTTCTGACGAAACGTTTGAGTTGACATGATCACCTTGTGTCCCTAAAAACAGGAACAGAGAAGCTGCTAAGTATTGTGTGGAGTGTCAGGACTATAACTGTTTCACGTGCGTCGAGGTGCACGGTGACATTCCGGCGTTATCCGACCGCACGATACTTCGCCGGTCCGAGTTTCCAAAGAATGGATCCCAGGACCTGATGTCATTGCCGACGGAGAAATGTGGTCAAAACCGAACTCTTGCAAGAACGATGACCAGATCGGGTGTCCGGTGTGTATGGCTGATAAACACAGGTAACATATTTTGTTGATTTACGCTTACAAAGGATAACGCATGCACTCATGATGGTTGGTTGGTTGGCTGAATGCTTTTATACGTCATTTTCAGCAAATTTTCGGCTATATAATATATAACGGTCGATTTGTTCATGATGGAGGCAGACCAGCCACTGTTTCCTGTGAAGTACCAGTACAGTATACCCCCTAATGCTTACAATAATATCATTTATGATAAACAAGCAACAACAATTTGTGATATTTATTTGAGAGATGGCTTACAGTCCTAAATAAAATATATACATAGTACTAGTAGTTTATAGTTTATAAGTATATCCTCAAGGGTCTTATAGCCCATTGCAATTATTAAAACAGTAAACAACACATTCAGGGGTGGATCTGGGGGTTTGGGCGCCCAAATGGGAGTATAGGATTGTTTACAATCCATTGCCCATTTCGCATTACCGTGGCATAGAAACGTTACAGATTGTGCGTGTGTGGTGGGGTGTGGGGGTGTGGGCGGGGTTACGTTCACTGAATATTAGTCCAATATTAGAATGACTAATGTTAAACCATTTCAGGACACAAGAAAGTTGTTTGGGCCGGGGTCTGTTGTAGAGCGGATAGGTGTGAAGGTCGTGTCAACACATAATTTGGCAAACTATTGGGTGTGGTAGTGGGTGAGGGGAGGCAAAACATACTCTGTCATGGTCTTAGTTCATTATGGGGGAAGGGGACTGCCCAATTACATGGCCCCCTTTGTCTACACCTATGCATTATTAACGATAACTTTCTAAATTATAATGTTAGGCCTTGTATGGGTGTTGTCTACATTCCTGAAGAAATCAAGAGCATTATGAAAGACGAAGACATTCAGAAGATGACGGAGGACATAAAGAAAGCGAAAGAGCACGCATTGAAGACATGATTCAAGCACGGCATGGTAACCTAGAAGAAGTGGAAGAGGGCAGGGTCGTTGTTTTGGGTAAAAACAAAGAATTAAGGGAGAAGATAAACAACACCTTAGGCGAATTAGAGAAGAAAACGGCAAAGGAATTTGAAGCAAAGAGTAAGGACATTGACATCAAAATCAAGGTAGAGCTGGAAGCAATGGGTGGCATAGTAAAAGACATAGACTCCATTCAACAACAATTGGAATCGGCAGAGAGAAATCGATCACAGCAATTTGTGTGCATGAAGAATGGCCAGAAGAAAATGTCCGAGGATGACAAGCTGATCGCAGAGGTAGCACAATCATCCGGAAATATGAAGATCCAGTTTGAACCGGATCCTGCCATCGAACAGTTCTTAAATGGACTTTTATCGGTAAGGCTCAGGAAAAGGCAGACGATACTCTAAAACAAGTCCAACAACGTGATCGTCTGTACCAAGTTACGAGTAAACAAACTTATAATGTGAAAACCATCGATGATGGCAGAAGCTGTGGCATATTTGATTCGTGTATTCTGAAATCAGGTACACTTTTAATTGCAGACTACGAGAACAAGAAACTAAAGCAATTAGACAGTTCCACATACAAAGTGATAGGCCAGAGTGATCTGCCTGCCAATCCTATTGCAGTATGTGAAAGTCCACAAAAGGTCTCTGTTACCTTGAACAACACCACCATACAGTTCGTCTCATTGGGAACGAATATGGTGCCAACTCGTTCAATACAGATGAGGCACACTTGTTGAGGACTGGCTTTCAGTAATGGTGAGATGTTCGTATCAGATTATGAGAAACGAGTTTATGTTTTCGATACATCCGGGACACTTTTGAGAACGATATGTAAGTATCAATTAGGGAAAGATTTAAATTCTAGCAACTATCATGTTGCTTTGAGTGAGGATGGGAGCAAGATTTATGTCGCCGATTACAATACTGGTCTGGTCACCCTAGACAGACAAGGGAGGGTACTCTCGCAGTTCAGTGATCAAGAGTTATCGGGAGCTTGGGGAGTGTGTGACGATGGTGGTGGGAATATACTTGTATGTGGAGGTTCTCACACAATGTGGTGCTGATAGGAGCTGGCGGAGATAAACTTGGTGTGGTAGTGAAACAATCACATGGTATTTCATCGCCTAGGTCAGCGTGTTGCGATAGGTCAAAGTCTAGATTGGCAGTTACCGCTTACAACAGCGACAACATTACCGTATTTGGTTTGATATAAACGGTAAACTGTAACACCGATACTAGGATACTAGCCGTATAATGTGTTCATGGTATATTATGATAGGTCAAAGTCTAGATTGATAGAAACCAACTGGAGAGACATTATCGTATTTTATTTGATACGAACAGCAAAATATAACATGATTACTTCAGAATTATTATCATAGGTCTAATTATTGAATGATTCCTACAAACTAAGACAACAACATTACATTACATTAAAGTCACTAATGACACGTTTTTGAACGGTGAATGCATTCATAAAATGTAAGTCGATTAAGACTGAACACGGAGTGAGAGAGGTATCTCAAATGTAACCGGCATATTTGGAAAATGTGTGAATTGAAAGAGTAGCTGCAGTTTTACATAAAGGAATATCAATTGATACATTATTTTATATAGTCCAGATTCAAAGAAGTGGGAGCCATACCGGAATCACTGTGTCCGTCCATCCATACGTACGTTCTTCAATGCTTTTGTGCAGATTACATATCACCACCAACTGAAGATGAGCATACTGTAACGAATTTGTACTGTGACCCTTTTTTACTTGAAATTTGATGCGTATGTCGTAAATCAGTATTTACGTACATCTTGTGTGCACAACTTTTGCTGTATCATTAATACAATTTAAAAAATACATTTCTTTACTAGAGTTATGCAATTTCTATACAAATAGGCTTATATTATTAACTCTTCCTTGATTTTTCTGCCGATTTCGACGAAACATCAAGAATGTCATCACTACCAACCAAATTATACATATACTTAACAAGCACACAGGCGCGCGCGCTCTTACTTTGAAATAATTTCAAACTGTCGGGCAACATAATGGGACAATGTGCATATTGTAATGCATTGGGACAACTATACTTTCCATCACTGGTCTAGTCCTGTAGCGGGGGCATTAATCACAGTCCTGTAGCGGGGGCAATAATCACAGTCCTGTAGCGGGGGATATTTACCAAAGCCCTGTAGCGGGAGTATTAACCACTGTCATGTAGCAGGGGCATTAATCACAGTCCTGTAGCGGGGCATTAATCACAGTCCTATAGATAGCGGGGGCATTAATCACAGTCCTGTAGCGGGGTCATTAATCACATTCCTGTAGCGGCGGTATTAATGACAGTGCTGTAGCGGGGATATTAATCAGTCCTTTAGCGGGGGTATTTACCGCAACCCTGTAGCGGCGGGGGGGGGGGGGAGGGGGTAAACAAAGTCCTGTTCCAGGGGTATAAATCATAGTCTTGTAGCGGAGGCATTAATCACAGTCCTGTACCGGGGTATTAACAACATTCGTGTAGCGGGGTCATTAACCACAGTCGTTTAACAAGGGCAATTAATCACAGTCGTGTAGCGGGGTTTTAATCAGTCCTGTAGCGGGGGTATTAATCACAGTCATGTAGTGGGGGAATTAATCACGATTCTGTAGCGGAGTATTTAACACAGTCCTGTAGCTGGATAATAAATCACGGTTATGTAACGGGGTATTAATCACAGTCCTGGAGCTGAAGTATTAATCAGAGTTATGTAATGGGGGTAGTAATCATAGTCATGTAGCCGGGGTATTAGTCACAGTCCTATAGTAGCGTATTAATCACAGTCCTGTAGCAAGGGTAATAATCACGGTCCTGTATTAATCACAGTCTTGTAGCGGGGTATTAATTACAGTCCTGTAGCGGGGTAATTAATCACAGTCCTGTAGCGGGGTATTAATTGCAGTCCTGTAGCGGGGGTATTAATCACAGACCTGTATTGGGGGCATTAATCGAAGTCATGTAGCGAGGTGTTAAAATAACAGTCCTGTAGCGGGGGTATTAATCATAGTCCTGTAGCTGGATTATTATTCAGCGTCCTGTAATGGAGTTTTAATCACAATCATGTAGCCGGGCTATTAATCACAGGCATGTAGCTGGGTATTAATCACAGTCATGTAGTCGGGATATTATTCACCGTTTTGTATTAATCAAGGTCCTCTAGTGGGGGTATGAAATAACGGTCCTGTAGAGGGTGTATTAATCACAGTCGTGTAGCGGGGGTATTAATCACAGTCCTGTAGCTGGGATATTAATAACAGTCCTGTATCAGGAGTATTAATTAAAGAAAGTCGTGTTGCTGGAGTATTGATCACCGTCTTGTATCGGGAGTATTAATCACAGTCTTGTATTGGGGATATTAATCACAGTCAAATAGCTTGAATATTAATCACTATCCTGTGGCGGTTATATTAATCACGGACCTGTAGCGGGGTATTAATAAAAGTCCTGTAGCTGGAGTATTAATCACA
Source organism: Cyrtodaria siliqua (assembly GCA_037043455.1). Taxonomy (NCBI): domain Eukaryota; kingdom Metazoa; phylum Mollusca; class Bivalvia; order Adapedonta; family Hiatellidae; genus Cyrtodaria; species Cyrtodaria siliqua. The sequence continues at coordinate 48,008 of JAWPHD010014723.1, read as the reverse complement.
GTCATGTAGCTTGAGTATTAACCACAGTCCTGTAAGGGCTGTATTAATCACAGTTCTGTAGCCGGAGTATTAATCACAGTCCTGTAGCGGCAGTATAAACCACAGTCCTGTTATGGGTGTATTAATCACAGTAATGTAGCCGGAGTATTAATCACAGTCCTGTAGCTGGAGCAATTATCACGGTCATATAGCGGGGTATTTATCACTGTGTTGTAGCGGGAGTATTAATCACGGTCCTGTAGCTGGAATAGTAATCACTACCCTGTAGCGGGCATATTTATCACATACCTGTAGCGGGATATTAATCAAAGTCCTGTAGCTGGAGTATTAATCACAGTGATGTAGTTGAGTATTAATCACGGTCCTGTAGAGGGAGTATTAACCACAGTCCTGTAGAGGTTGTATTAATCACAGTTCTGTAGACGGAGTATTAATCACAGTCCTGAAGCTGAAGTATTTATCACGATGACGGTGTTGTAGCGGGAGTATTAATCACGGTCCTGTAGCTGGGTATAAATAACGGTCCTGTAGCGAGGGAATTAATCACAGTCATGTAGCGGAGGTATTAATGACAGGCCTGTAGCGGGAGTATTAAACACAGACCTGTAGCCGGGATATTAATCAGTCGTGTATCGGGAATATTAATCACAGTCCTTTACCAGGAGTATTAATCACTGTCCTGCAGCGGGCATATTAATCACGGTCCTGTAACGGGGATATTACTCACGGTCCAGTACCGGGAGTATTAACAAAGTCCTACCTCGAGAGTATTAATTACAGTCCTGTACCGAGGGTATTATCCACAGGCCTGTAGCGGGTCATTACTATCAGTCCTGTAGCGGGGTATTAATAAGTCCTGTAGCGGGGGCATTAATCACAGTGTTGTAGCGGAAATATTAATCACAGTCCTGTAGCCGGGATTTTTATCATTGTTTTGTATCGGAAGTATTAATCACAGTCCTGTAGCTGGGGTATTTATCACAGTGTTGTAGCGGAAATATTAATCACGGTCGTGTAGCTGGGTATTAATGACGGTCCTTTAGCGGGGGCATTAATCACAGTCCTGTAGCTGGGGTATTAATATGTCCTATAGCGGGGCATTAATCACAGTCCTGTAGCGAGAGTATTAATATCAGACCTGTAACCGGGATATTAATCACTGTCTTGTATCGGGTTTATTAATCACGGTCTTGAAACCGGGATATTACTCAAAGTCCTGTATCGGGAGTATTAATAAAGTCCTGCATCGGGAGTATTTATTATAGTCCTGTAACGAGGGTATTATCCACAGGCCTGTAGCGGGTTATTAATCTCAGTCCTGTAGCAGGGTATTAACCAATGTCCTGTAATGCCTTCAACGAATGCAACATTGAAATATTTCAATTTAAAATGGCAAAACAATAATTGAAATAGATATATTGACAAGCTAATTTGGACGTTCATAAACAGTGCGCATTATACACCAATGTAACTTACATTTATAAACAGTGCGCTTTATACACCAATGTAACTTACGTTTATAAACAGAGAACATTACACATCAATGTCCCTTACGTTTATAAACAGTGACAATTACACATAAATGTACCTTACGTTTATAAACAATGCGCATAATACACCAAAGTACCTTACATTTATAAACAGTGCGCATTATACACCAATGCACCTTACGTTTATAAACAGCGAACATTATATACCAATGTACCTTACATTTATAAACAGTGCGCATTATACACCAATGTACCTTTCGTTTATAAATAGTGCGCATTATACACCAATGTATCTTACATTTATAAACAGTGCGCATTATACACCAATGTACCTTACGTTTATACATAATGCGCATTATATACCAATGCACATTACGTTTATAAACGGTGTGCATTATACACCAAGGTACCTTACATTTATAAATGGCAATCTTGAAGTTTTTATCATTCATTAAAATTAATTAGATTTCAGTTATAAACAGTGCGCATTATACACCAATGTACCTTACGTTTATCAACAGTGAACATTATACACCAATTCACCTTACGTTTATAAACAGTGTGCTTTATACACCAATGTACCTTACCTTTATAAATGCGCATTATATACCAATGTACCTTACGTTTATAAACAGTGCGCATATATGATCGGCTGTATTTTTGGTCTGTCAAATGTGTTCAAAGACAACGCTTTTAATCTCAGATCTGGAACCGCACCTGCGAAATGGAAACCAAATACAGATCATTTATATTTCAAAGAAAGAGAAAGTGAAAGTTAGGAGTATAGTAAATAAATAGTTTATTAAAGTGACACGTGCGTATACAACTCAAAATAAACATATATGAAATAATAGTAAATAAAGTACGCGGCCCAATGGGCCTATCTATATATACGAGTATTATGATCTCATGATATGAACAGAAATGATAGCAAAGTTAAATATTTAAATAAACAGTGAAATCAGTATATATCAAAGTATGTTAACAAATTCAGTATGATTATAATAATACACTAACCGCATAAGTTGAGCTTCTTCTCTTTAGAAAAGATTTTACTAGAAACTTTGCAACTTTCCTTTGATCATTGAGCATAATATATTTAAAGGGACACACGTCAAACTTTTCTTTCGGAAAACTCGCGGCGTCCAGTTTGTTTTTCTCTATAACTGCATATGTTCAATCATTAATATTAACTATGAGAATAGTACAAAGCAAATTGTGTTTGCATATTACTAGCTGCTGATTACATTTCACCAATAATATATTCACACCTATGGTAAAATAAAAAGAAAAGTTGAAAACTCAAAATTCTTTTAATGCAAACAGGTTTAAAGTCAGAATGATACTGGATTAATAAATTGAGACGCTACTTGTAATGCTTGATAAAAACTTCAAGACTGTCGTGTGTCCCTTTAAATTTCTCAGTGTTATCAAACGTATGTGATTTCATTTGTATATAAACTACTTCGGCACGAAGGTATTCAACACCTGTATCACAACTTTTTTGATACACCTGAGTGTGCACACAAATGGTAAGTTATTAATCGAACAGATTTAGCATTATATGTACATCACAAAGTAAAACCCACACACCGACCTGAAATTTTGGATCTGCCCCAGGTATTTACGGAGAATACCAATCCAGGTCAAGGTCTTGTAGTCAGCCAAATATAATGAGATCACGCGACTTTTAAATTGTTAGAGCAATGGCGGCAAAAGGAAGTGGTGTACGAACGATGGACGGTTCGGATGAAACGTTTGAGTTAACCTGCTCACCTTGTGTACGGAAAAACAGGAACAGAGAAGCTACTAAGTATTGTGTGGAGTGTCAGGACTATTACTGTTCCACGTGCGTCGAGGTGCACGGTGATATTCCGGCGTTATCCGACCACACGATACTTGGACGGTCCGAGTTTCCGACGAATGGATCCCAGAACCTGATATCATTGCCGACGGAGAGATGTGGTCAACATCGAACTAAGTTGGTGGATATGTATTGCAAGAACGATGACCAGATTGGGTGTCCAGTCTGTATGGCGGTTAAACACAGGTAAAAATATATATTTTACTTCTTTTTTCTTCAAAATATCAAAACAGTAATCGCATTCAGACAAGATGAAGCAGCAACAAACACATTGATCGGTAGGTTGCTCCAAATAAAACACGTATATGTCATACCGAACGTGTAGCATGACACTGATAAGTATTATTCAGGGGCGGATCCAGGGGAAAACGGACATGGGGGGGAAAAGTGGAACATACACTCATACAGTTTATATGATATGCTTTAAACTCTGTTAAAGTCGAACATTGATCATCCTCATATTGAGAAAGACCTCCATTACGATAACCGTGTCAAGATGTGCACATGGCATACTCATTGTATGCTACTCGTCGATGCGCTCACAATACAATGACATCTAGCATAAGAAAGTTACATATATTAGGGGTTGGTATATATTAGGGGTTGGGGTTGGGGGCAGGAGACCAACTGTAATTTGAATGGCTAATTGTATGACCTGTGGCAGTAACATGTCACGACATAAAAATCTATTTGGGGTCAACATATACTTTGAAAAATATTGGGGGTTTGATGCGGGTGGGGTAGGGTGGGCAAACCATGATTCTCAGTATTGGGGGACATGCCTCCCTGTTCCTACGCCTATGTATTATATTAAAGATAACTTTCTTAATTATAATTATAGGCCGTGTGTGGATGTTGTCTACATTCCTGAAGAAATAGAGAGTATTATGAAAGACGAAGACCTTCAGAAGATGATGGAAGACATGAAGAAAGCCAAGACTCGCGTCGAGGACATGATTCAGGCTCGACATAATAGTCTCGCAGAAGTGGAACAGGACAGGGTCATTGCTTTGGGTAAAATCAAAGAATTAAGGGAGAAGATAAACAACACCTTAGGTGAATTAGAGAAAACAACAATAAAGGAATTTGAAGCAAAGATTAAGGCCATTGAAAACCAAATCAAGGCAGAACTGGAAGCAATGAATGACATAGTAAAAGGCATGGACCTCATTCAACAACAATTGGAATCGGCAGAGAGAAATCGATCACAACAATTTGTGTGCATGAAGAATGGTCAGAAGAAAAGGTCCGAGGCAGACAAGTTGATAACAAAGGTAGCACAATCATCCGGAAATACGAGGGTCCAGTTTGAACCGGATTCTGCGATCGAACAGTTCATAAATGGGCTTTCAACTCTCGGTAAGGTTCAGCAAAAGGCAGACGATAAGCTAAAACAAGTCCAACAACGTGATCGTCTGTACCAAGTTACGAGTAAACAACTTATAATGTGAAATCCAGCGATGATGGCACAAGCTGTAACATCGTTGGTTCGTGTATTCTGAAATCAGGTACACTTTTCCTTGCAGACTACAATAACAAGAAACTAAAGCAATTAGACAGTTCCACATACAGAGTAATAGACCACTGTGATCTGTCTGCCAGTCCTCTTGCAGTATGTGTAATAAGTCCACAAGAGGTCGCTGTTACATTGAACAACAACACCATACAGTTCGTCTCCTTGGGGAGCAAGATGGCGACACATCGGTCAATACAGATGAAGCATTCTTGTTGGGGACTGGCTTTCAGTAATGGCGAGATGTTCGTATCAGATTATGACAAACAAGTCTATGTTTACGATACATCCGGAACACTTTTGAGAACGATATGTAAGGATCAATCAGAGAAACAGATATTTTCTAACAACCGACATATTTCTGTGAGTGAGGACGGAAGCAAGATTTATGTCGCCGATGGCTATACTGGCCTGGTCACCTTAGACAGACAAGGGACGGTATTCTCGCAGTTCAGCGACCAAGAGTTATCGGGAGCTGGGGGAGTGTGTGACGATGGTTGTGGGAATATCTTTGTGTGTGGGTGTTCATCACACACTGTGTTGCAGATTGGACCGAGCGGAGATAAACTTGGTGTGCTAGCGAAACTAGCAGATGGTATTTCCTATCCTAGGTCAGTGTGTTATGATAGGTCAAAGTCTAAATTGATAGTTACCAACAGCACCGACAACATTACGGTATTTGAATTGATATGAACGGCAAACTGTAACACCGATACTAGACCTATACTAACAATATGTTCACGGTGTTATGACAGTTCAAAATCTAGAGACAACGTTAACATTACCCTGTTAATAAATTCTAAAATTACTACTGAGTTATCATCGTCTAATGATTGAATTATTCCTACAAAAACAGCATTACAGTATCGGTTTGATTAAGAAATAATGTGTCACATATGTCAAATTATGTCAAATTGACAACTTTAAAAAATAAAAGCAAAATAGTACTAGAGTGTTAGGTTTTATTTTATAAGCGTAGGTACTGGTGAGTGGCGCGGTAAGCAGAATATATTTTGCCCCCACCCCAGTCTCCCAACCCATATATTGCCAAACCATGTGTGTCACCCCAAATATTTAATGATGTCCCGCTCCCCATCCATATATTGCCAAACCATGTGTGACAACCCATATATTTAATGATGTCCCCCCCCTCCCCACCCATATATTGCCAAACCACGTGTGACACCCCAAACATTTAATGATATCTCTCCTTGCCAAACCATGTGTGACAACCCAAATATTTAATGGTGTCCCCCACTCCTCACCCATATATTGCCAAACCACGTGTGACACCCCAAATATTTAATGATATCTCCCCCCCCACTCCACACCCATATATTGCCAAACCACGTGTGACACCCCAAACATTTAATGATGTCCCCCCTCCCCACCCATATATTGCCAAACCATGTGTGACAACCCAAACATTTAATGATGTCCCCCCTCCCCACCCATATATTGCCAAACCATGTGTGACACCCCAAATATTTAATGATGTCCCCCACTCCTCACCCGTATATTGCCAAACCATGTGTCACACCCCAAACATTTAATGATATCTCGCCCCCCACTCCACACCCATATATTGCCAAACCACGTGTGACACCCCAATGATTTATTGATGTCCGGAAATTATTTATTGCACATGGCATTAAAATATGTGAGAAGCAAAATAAAATACGTTTATCAAAATTTTAAATATTCATTCAACAACATTCTAAAACTACACTGAGTACATTTGAAAACGCAGCACTTTTTTTTTTAATTTCTATTTTTTGAAGTATATTTGAAAGAAGTAGAGCAAATCTTATGCAACTTTTTATCGCCATATGTTAATCTTTGGGACAAAGAGACTTATGTACTAACATAAAATAAAATCTTGATTTGAACAAAAAAACAGAGAACTAAAATTAATTGAAACTCAAAATGTTGCGTTTGTAAATGTACTGAGTATATATACGATACAGTGGGTTAGCGGCGGGTATAGAATCACATCGGTTAAACGTCTAAATTTAAAATGAAAGGAAAACGTCTATTTAGTTTCTGATTTAGATTTATCCTGTTAGTTGTATGATTATACAAGTTCTAAAAATATTGTCCTACTATGATTTTTATATTGATTTTTTTGCACCAATATTTACATACTTTCATTGTATCCCTAGAAGTGCCAAACTTTAACAAGTTAACTTATTTGATGATTACATCTTGACTTTTGTCCCTAACATGTGTTATATTAAACAGCAAATACTAATATTTCAGTTTATTGTGACAGTATGAATTTTTCTTTTCAAAAACACACTTCATTTGGGTAGTATAGAATCATTTTTTTCTGATGTGCATGGAAGAATGCACCACATCATTTCACTGCTGCATAAATGTATGCTTATATGATGTATCTTCCACTCTGTTTAAATGATCTAAGATGACATGCTGAGTAGATGCCATACAGGGATACCTGTAAATGTACCCTGATTAGATGTCGTACATGGTACCCTGTAAATATACCCTGAGTATATGTCGTACAGGTTACCCTATAAATGTACGATGAGTAGATGTCGTACAGGGTACTCGGGAAATGTACCCGGAGTAGATGTTGCACAGAGTACCATGAGTAGATGTCGTACATGGTACCCTGTAAATGTACTCTGGGTATATGTCGTACAGGTTACCCTATAAATGTACGATGAGTAGATGTCGTACAGGGTGCTCGGCAAATGTACCCTGAGTAGATATTGCACAGGATACCCTGTAAATGTACCCGTAGATGTCGTACAGGGTACCCTGCAAAGGTACCTAAAGTATATGTCGTACAGGGTAACCTTTATATGTCCCCCAGGTAGATGTCGTACAAAGTACTCTGTAAATGTACCCCGTGTATTTGTAGTATAGGATACTCTGTAAATGTACCCTGAGTAGATTTATATGATATCCTGTAAATATAACCTGAGTAGATGTACAGGGCACCTTGTCTACATGGTACGTTGTAAGTGTACTCCAAATTGAAAGGGTACTCACCAAAGTAATATTCTATCTATAATTACAATCTCCGACATGCCTTACAAAATAAAGAAAACGATCGTAGTTCAATGGTGTTTAAAGGGGTACATTTTCAGATTATCCTGTACGACATCTACTCATGTTACATTTACAGCTTGACCTGTTCGACATCAATTCATTTAGCACCAATTAGAGATGCTATATATTGTAATTTTTTTAAATACAAAATGATCGAAACTTTGAAGTGTTCATGCATTCCGGAAAATTATAAACGGTTTTTGAACACTATATAATATTCGCAATAATATCACAGGATCAAATGTACAGCCTACATCAATTTGCACGTCCGTAGCCAGCCATGAAATGTCACTGCGATTTTCTGAGTTTGAATGGACAAGGTCTAATGTTTAAATCATGACATTGTTTTCAATGGTTGATTTAATACCAACATTTTACAGAGGCAACTTTCCCGGTGTGCCTCAGCGTAGCCACGTGCCCGCTTTGAAACACGAACAAGGTATATACTAATGTTGATTAACCCACTTCCTAATAACTTCCTAATAACTGTCAAGGGCTCTGTGCAATATAAAACTATGATCCATGTTTGGTGGATCTAGTGCATGCTGTTCCTGAGAAACATCAGGTTAATAACCCCAAAAAGTCTTGGTTAATGTGAATGGTGGAACTGCTCTGTGGCGGGGTATAAATCACAGTTTTGTGGCGGGTATTCATCACAGTCCTGTAAGGGAGGTATTAATCATAGTCCTGTAGCGGGGTATTTAATCACAGTCCCGTATACGGGTATTAATAACAGTTCTGTAGCGGATATTCATCACAGTCCTGTAGCGGGTATATTCATCTCAGTCCTGTAGCGGGGTATTAATCACAGTCCTGTAGACGGGTATTAATAACAGTTCTGTAGCGGATATTCATCACAGTCCTGTAGCGGGGCATTAATCAAGTATTGTAGCGGGTGTGATATATATAGTCCTGTAGCAGGTATTCATCCCAGTCCTGTAGAAGGGGCATTAATCGTAGTACAGAAGCAGGGGTATTAATCACTGTCCTGTAGCGGGGGTATTAATCACAGTCATGTAGACGGGTATTAATCACAGTCCTGTAGAGGGGCTATTAATCACAGTTCTGTAGCGTGGGTATTTATCGGTCATGTAGACGGGTATTAATCACAGTCTTGTAGACGGGTATTAATCAGTCATTTAGAGGGGATATTAATCACAGTTCTGTAGCGTGGGTATTAATCACAGTCATGTAGACGGGTATTAATCAGTCATGTAGAGGGGATATTAATCCCAGTTCTGTAGCGTGGGTAATAATCACAGTCCTGTAGATCGTTATTAATCACAGTTTGGTAGCGTTTTTTATAACAGTCCTGTAGAGGGTGAATTAATAACAGTCCTGTGGGTATTAATCACAGTCCTGTAGACGGGTATTAATCACAGTTCTGTAGCGGGTATTCATCACAGTCGTCATGTAGAGGGTATTCATCATAGTCCTGTAGCGGGGGTATTAATCACAGTCCTGTAGCGGGGGTATTAATCGCAGTCATGTAGACGGGTATTAATAACAGTCCTATAGAGGGGGTATTGATCACAGTTATGTAGCATGAGTATTAATCACAGTCTTGTAGCATTTTTTATAACAGTCCTGTAGAGAGGTATTAATCAAGGTCCTATAGACGGGTATTAATCACAGTTCTGTAGCGGGTATTCATCGTAGTCCTGCCCTGTAGAGGGTGTTCATCACAGTTCTGTAGCGAGGGCATTAATCACAGTCATGTAGCTGGGGTATTAATCGCAGTCCTGTAGAGGGGGTATTAATCACAGTCCCGTAAGAGGGTTTGAATCATAGTCCTATGACGGTTAATCAGTTCTATAGCGTGGTTATTAATCACAGTCCTGTAGCGGGGGTAATAATCACAGGTGTGTAGCGGGGTATTAATTAGTCATGTAGCGGGTGCATAACTCACAGTCCTGTAGCGGGGTATTTATCACGGTCCTGTAGCGGGGTATTAATCATGGTCATGTAGCGAGGGCATTAATCGTCCTTTAGCGAGAGTGTAAATCACAGTCCTGTAATGGGGTAATAATAACAGTAATAACTAGATTTTGATCAGAACCTGATCATACGGGCTTTCCATGTCATGTACAATCATTGAACGTGTATGGCGGTTCGGTACTATTTGCTAGACTGTGCCGCGTATGAATGCGTTGGGAGGGTCGGTGGAACGCAATAGTGCCGGTGTAAAACGCCCAGTGTTGCTTTAAAACGCCCAGTGCACCTTTAAAAAAGCACACCGCGCCCAAAAGTGCTATGAAGACAGCCCACTGAACATAAATGACAGGCTCCATGAATTTGAGATAGAAAACCCCAATCAATTAAGCCAGTCAATTACAGGTGTCAAGACAGTCGACAACAATACAGTTAAGTGTGTCAGATGTGATTGACATATTGTTGTTTATTTCCTGTAATTGATACATGATTTCCCGCCAAATGCAATTGAACACTGAGTTCACCGAGGTGCATTCGCACTTTAGGCATATTAAAGGGACTGGGGACGTTTCGAAATAAATACTAATGTGTATCAATACGCGTTAAACCATGTTAATGAGTTTTAGTGGCATTTAATTAAAACGAGCGAAATAAAAGAAACAACAACATAACATAATTAATTGTCCTGAATGTAAAATTGCGTGTTAATAGGTTCGACTTGAAACATGTTTCATATTGGCATTGTACATGATCGATGTATATGTCTGGCTTTGCACGTATGTGATATACTGGTTGGGAGCGTTTTTAGACACGCGGCAATCTCGAATTATGAATCAATCATCAAAACAAGCACCTAGATTTATAAAGCAAATACTATTGTGACTTTGAATCATTCAACTTATGCTTTCGTTTAAGGAACACATGGCAAGTATGTCCATCATAAAAATAAGCATTATTATTTTGACTTTAAAACTTCCTGCATTGAATATATTATTGGTGCACTATAAATCAAACGTTAGTAAAATGCAAAACCAGTTTGCTTGATAATATCAGTATACTTATTATTAATGATTGAACAAATGCAGGTTATGGTATGTGAAAAACTAACGGTCCGCCGTTAAAATATCAAGATTGCAGTAAACCCCTTTAACACATGCGGATGTATCATCGACGATCATTAAAGGGATACATACGGCAATCACGGGGTTTATATCAAGCCTAAAACATAGCACCTCGAATTATTAATCCAGTATTTTGTTAAACACGTCTTGCATATTCAAATACAAGTGTGAGTTTTCAATTGAAGGTAATATGCTACAACAATTTGAAAACTTTGAACCAATAATTAATAGTATTAATTGCAAAAATCAGGATATTGCCGTGTGCCCCTTTGAGATTGAACACTAACAACTTTAAAGGAAGATAAGACAGGGGATGAATTGTCCTTTTTGTCTTGGCGCCGCAAAAATCTGTCCACAATAAACAACATTATGCAGCTCTAAAGCGCAAGGTCTTATCCATCCACTGAATTTTCCGGGTACAGGACTTTGACAGTCTGGCTATGTCTTGCGGCGTATACATGCAACTCAGTTATACACTAATGCAGGACACGAAGTCTGTATCAGCTCCTTTAATGTCGAAAAATACAAAAGTTTGATTTTACTTTCACGTGCGGATATCAATATTATATCGGGGAAGATACGGCGCCAGCAATTTACGAGGAAAGATAAGAAAAGCTAAAAATAATCTTCACGTTCATATTTGCAATCATAAGTTCTACAAAACTGACAAATTTTACGTGTCTACGTCAATTTTTCAAATTTTACGTCATTGACGTCATCGTATTTTGGTTCCTATGGCAACCATTTACCAACGTTGCGTTTTGAGTGGGATTTATTTTTGAAAAGTAAATTGAAAGGCCTTACAAATGGTACATATGTTCTTATAACAATTTCAACCGTTACTGAGATATAGGTGGTTATTGGAGCTTACACCAATCGCTTACCTATGACCTTGACCTTTGACCTGGTGACCTGATTTTCCCAGACTTGGTCAAGGTCACATAGTGGCACATATATGAGGGCATTGTTGGCGCTAGCTGGTTCGGTTTTCGAAAATACTTAGAAGTTTCTATTTTAGCCTGTTTAAAATTAAACCACTATGGCCGCCATATTTGATGACGTCATCAAATATTTTTCACACGATCGATAGAAGATGATGAAAATATGATTGTGGTAAAGTTTGAAAATGGTCATGCAATAATTGTATTTTTGTCGATTTTTTAAACGTCTGGCATCTCTCACGCCATCACGATATGACGTCATGACCCCGCATGACCTTCTTGCACAACTAGACCATGACCTTTACAATATGTAAAAGTTTCATTCAAATCCGACCATAAATGTCTGAGATCTAGCGCGAACAAGAGTTTCATCATGACGTCACTGGCGGCCATCTTGGTTGACGTCATGACCCCAAAAGCTTCGCGGCACTATTCCAGAATGTGCTCTATCACTGTGTAAACTTTAGAGGCCGTGCGACCAGTCTTACTTTGGAACGTGGCGGTCAGAAGAATAAAGTCAGAACAACAACAATAGGTCTTTCCACTGGAAGGTGGAAAGCCCTAATAATGGTTTCGCGTATCTGTATGTGCGTGCAAGACGGGTACTGCGTTACGCCCGACACTGAATATTTAGGTCTGAGCTATGTATCATCTTCACGTGTATACATTCGTTTGCCCAACGTCCAACTCATACGCACAATATTTGGCGAAGTTTCATCATTATCAGACTGGAAATGTTTAGGAAGAGAAGCGTGAACAAGGTATTTCTTAGATATTCACTGGCGACCATATTGAATGTCGCCGCGACCCAAAACATTGCAATGCACAACTACAAGATAGGTACATTATTTTGACAAAGATTCGCCAAGAAGGGACATGTAGTTTTTGGGCAGAAACGATTTTAATCTTCTTTCGTTTCTACGTTACTGTGAAGTCATTAATGACGTCAGCTAAAAATAAACTTCACGTTCGTATTTGCAATCATAAGTTCTACAAAACTGACAGATTTTACGTGTCTACGTCAATTTTTCAAATTTTACGTCAATGACGTCATCGTATTTTGGTCCCTATGGCAACCATTTACCAACGTTGCGTTTTGAGTGGACTTTATTTTTGAAAAGTAAATTGAAAGGCCTTACAAATGGCACATATGTTCTTGATAACAATTTCAACCGTTACTGAGATATAGGTGGTTATTGGTGTTTACACTAATCGCTTACCTATGACCTTGACCTTTGACCTGGTGACCTGATTTTCCCAGACTTGGTCAAGGTCACATAGTGGCACATATATGAGGGCATTGTTGGCGCTAGCTGGTTCGGTTTTCGAAATATACTTAGACGTTTCTATTTTAGCCTGTTTAAAATTAAACCACTATGGCCGCCATATTTGATGACGTCATCAAATATTTTTCACACGATCGATAGAAGATGATAAAAACATGATTGTGGTAAAGTTTCAAAATGGTCATGCAATAATTGTATTTTTGACGATTTTTTCCATTTTTTAAACGTCTGGCGTCTCTGACGCCATCATGATATGACGTCATGACCCCGCATGACATTCTTGCACAACTAGACCATGACCTTTACAATCTGTGAAAGTTTCATTCAAATCCGACCATAAATGTCTGAGATCTAGCGCGAACAATATTTTCATCATTACGTCACTGGCGGCCATCTTGGTTGACGTCATGACCCCAAAAGCTTCGCGGCACTATTCCAGAATGAGCTCTATCACTGTGTAATCTTTTGAGGCCGTGCGACCAGTCTTACTTTGGAAAGTGGCGGTCAGAAGAATAAAGTCAAAATCTTGCCGAACAACAACAATAGGTCTTTCCACTGGAAGGTGGAAAGCCCTAATAATGGTTTGGCGTATCTGTATGTGCGTGCAAGACGGGTACTGCGTTACGCCCGACACTGAATATTTAGGTCTGAGCTATGTATCATCTTCACGTGTATACATTCATTTGCCCAACGTCCCACTCATACGCACAATATTTGGCGAAGTTTCATCATTATCAGACTGGAAATGTTTAGGAAGAGAAGCGTGAACAAGGTATTTCTTAGATATTCACTGGCGACCATATTGAATGTCGCCGCGACCCAAAACATTGCAATGCACAACTACAAGATAGGTACATTATTTTGACAAAGATTCGCCAAGAAGGGACATGTAGTTTTTAAGCAGAAGCGATTTTAATCTTCTTTCATTTCTACGTTACTGTGAAGTCATTAATGACGTCAGCTAAAAATAAACTTCACGTTCGTATTTGCAATCATAAGTTCTACAAAACTGACAGATTTTACGTGTCTACGTCAATTTTTCAAATTTTACGTCAATGACGTCATCGTATTTTGGTCCCTATGGCAACCATTTACCAACGTTGCGTTTTGAGTGGACTTTATTTTTGAAAAGTAAATTGAAAGGCCTTACAAATGGCACATATGTTCTTCATAACAATTTCAACCGTTACTGAGATATAGGTGGTTATTGGTGTTTACACCAATCGCTTACCTATGACCTTGACCTTTGACCTGGTGACCTGATTTTCCCAGACTTGGTCAAGGTCACATAGTGGCACATATATGAGGGCATTGTTGGCGCTAGCTGGTTCGGTTTTCGAAATATACTTAGAAGTTTCTATTTTAGCCTGTTTAAAATTAAACCACTATGGCCGCCATATTTGATGACGTCATCAAATATTTTTCACACGATCGATAGAAGATGATGAAAACATGATTGTGGTAAAGTTTCAAAATGGTCATGCAATAATTGTATTTTTGACGATTTTTTCCATTTTTTAAACGATATGACGTCATGACCCCGCATGACATTCTTGCACAACTAGACCATGACCTTTACAATCTGTGAAAGTTTCATTCAAATCCGACCATAAATGTCTGAGATCTAGCGCGAACAAGATTTTCATCATTACGTCACTGGCGGCCATCTTGGTTGACGTCATGACCCCAAAAGCTTCGCGGCACTATTCCAGAATGAGCTCTATCACTGTGTAAACTTTTGAGGCCGTGCGACCAGTCTTACTTTGGAAAGTGGCGGTCAGAAGAATAAAGTCAAAATCTTGCCGAACAACAACAATAGGTCTTTCCACTGGAAGGTGGAAAGCCCTAATAATGGTTTCGCGTATCTGTATGTGCGTGCAAGACGGGTACTGCGTTACGCCCGACACTGAATATTTAGGTCTGAGCTATGTATCATCTTCACGTGTATACATTCGTTTACCCAACGTCCCACTCATACGCACAATATTTGGCGAAGTTTCATCATTATCAGACTGGAAATGTTTAGGAAGAGAAGCGTGAACAAGGTATTTCTTAGATATTCACTGGCGACCATATTGAATGTCGCCGCGACCGAAAACATTGCAATGCACAACTACAAGATAGGTACATTATTTTGACAAAGATTCGCCAAGAAGGGACATGTAGTTTTTGGGCAGAAGCGATTTTAATCTTCTTTCGTTTCTACGTTACTGTGAAGTCATGAATGACGTCAGCTAAAAATAAACTTCACGTTCGTATTTGCAATCATAAGTTCTACAAAACTGACAGATTTTACGTGTCTACGTCAATTTTTCAAATTTTACGTCAATGACGTCATCGTATTTTGGTCCCTATGGCAACCATTTACCAACGTTGCGTTTTGAGTGGACTTTATTTTTGAAAAGTAAATTGAAAGGCCTTACAAATGGCACATATGTTCTTGATAACAATTTCAACCGTTACTGAGATATAGGTGGTTATTTGTGTTTACACTTATCGCTTACCTATGACCTTGACCTTTGACCTTGTGACCTGATTTTCCCAGACTTGGTCAAGGTCACATAGTGGCACATATATGAGGGCATTGTTGGCGCTAGCTGGTCCGGTTTTCGAAATATACTTAGAAGTTTCTATTTTAGCCTGTTTAAAATTAAACCACTATGGCCGCCATATTTGATGACGTCATCAAATATTTTTCACACGATCGATAGAAGATGATGAAAACATGATTGTGGTAAAGTTTCAAAATGGTCATGCAATAATTGTATTTTTTGACGATTTTTTCCATTTTTTAAACGTCTGGCGTCTCTGACGCCATCACGATATGACGTCATGACCCCGCATGACATTCTTGCACAACTAGACCATGACCTTTACAATCTGTGAAAGTTTCATTCAAATCCGACCATAAATGTCTGAGATCTAGCGCGAACAAGATTTTCATCATTACGTCACTGGCGGCCATCTTGGTTGACGTCATGACCCCAAAAGCTTCGCGGCACTATTCCAGAATGAGCTCTATCACTGTGTAAACTTTTGAGGCCGTGCGACCAGTCTTACTTTGGAAAGTGGCGGTCAGAAGAATAAAGTCAAAATCTTGCCGAACAACAACAATAGGTCTTTCCACTGGAAGGTGGAAAGCCCTAATAATGGTTTCGCGTATCTGTATGTGCGTGCAAGACGGGTACTGCGTTTCGCCCGACACTGAATATTTAGGTCTGAGCTATGTATCATCTTCACGTGTATACATTCGTTTACCCAACGTTCCACTCATACGCACAATATTTGGCGAAGTTTCATCATTATCAGACTGGAAATGTTTAGGAAGAGAAGCGTGAACAAGGTATTTCTTAGATATTCACTGGCGACCATATTGAATGTCGCCGCGACCCAAAACATTGCAATGCACAACTACAAGATAGGTACATTATTTTGACAAAGATTCGCCAAGAAGGGACATGTAGTTTTTGGGCAGAAGCGATTTTAATCTTCTTTCGTTTCTACGTTACTGTGAAGTCATTAATGACGTCAGCTAAAAATAAACTTCACGTTCGTATTTGCAATCATAAGTTCTACAAAACTGACAGATTTTACGTGTCTACGTCAATTTTTCAAATTTTACGTCAATGACGTCATCGTATTTTGGTCCCTATGGCAACCATTTACCAACGTTGCGTTTTAAGTGGACTTTATTTTTGAAAAGTAAATTGAAAGGCCTTACAAATGGCACATATGTTCTTGATAACAATTTCAACCGTTACTGAGATATAGGTGGTTATTGGTGTTTACACCAATCGCTTACCTATGACCTTGACCTTTGACCTGGTGACCTGATTTTCCCCGACTTGGTCAAGGTCACATAGTGGCACATATATGAGGGCATTGTTGGCGCTAGCTGGTTCGGTTTTCGAAATATACTTAGAAGTTTCTATTTTAGCCTGTTTAAAATTAAACCACTATGGCCGCCATATTTGATGACGTCATCAAATATTTTTCACACGATCGATAGAAGATGATAAAAACATGATTGTGGTAAAGTTTCAAAATGGTCATGCAATAATTGTATTTTTGACGATTTTTTCCATTTTTTAAACGTCTGGCGTCTCTGACGCCCTCACGATATGACGTCATGACCCCGCATGACATTCTTGCACAACTAGACCATGACCTTTACAATCTGTGAAAGTTTCATTCAAATCCGACCATAAATGTCTGAGATCTAGCGCGAACAAGATTTTCATCATGACGTCACTGGCGGCCATCTTGGTTGACGTCATGACCCCAAAAGCTTCGCGGCACTATTCCAGAATGGGCTCTATCACTGTGTAAACTTTAGAGGCCGTGCGACCAGTCTTACTTTGGAAAGTGGCAGTCAGAAGAATAAAGTCAAAATCTTGCCGAACAACAACAATAGGTCTTTCCACTGGAAGGTGGAAAGCCCTAATAATGGTTTTGCGTATCTGTATGTGCGTGCAAGACGGGTACCGCGTTACTCCCGACACTGAATATTTAGGTCTGAGCTATGTATCATCTTCACCTGTATACATTCGTCTGCCCCACGCCCCACCGATACGCACATTATTTGGCGAAGTTTCATCATTATCAGACTGGAAATGTTTAGGAAGAGAAGCGTGAACAAGGTATTTCTTAGATATTCACTGGCGACCATAATGAATGTCGCCGCGACCCAAAACATTGCAATGCAAAACTAAAAGATATGTACATTATTTTGACAAAGATTCGCCAAGAAGGGACATGTAGTTTTTGGGCAGAAGCGATTTTAATCTTCTTTCGTTTCTACGTTACTGTGACGCCATTAATGACGTCAGCTAAAAATAAACTTCACGTTCGTATTTGCAATCATAAGTTCTACAAAACTGACAAATTTTACGTGTCTACGTCAATTTTTCAAATTTTAAGTCATTGACGTTATCGTATTTTGATTCCTATGGCAACCATTTACCAACGTTGCGTTTTGAGTGGACTTTATTTTTGAAAAGTAAATTGAAAGGCCTTACAAATGGCACATATGTTCTTGATAACAATTTCAACCGTTACTGAGATATAGGTGGTTATTGGTGTTTACACCAATCGCATACCTGTGACCTTGACCTTTGACCGGGTGACCTGATTTTCCAAAACTTGGTCAAGGTCACATAGTGGCACATATATGAGGGCATTGTTGGCGCTAGCTGGTTCGGTTTTCGAAATATACTTAGAAGTTTCTATTTTAGACTGTTTAAAATTAAACCACTATGGCCGCCATATTTGATGACGTCATCAAATATTTTTCACACGATCGATAGAAGATGATGAAAACATGATTGTGGTAAAGTTTCAAAATGGTCATGCAATAATTGTATTTTTGACGATTTTTTCCATTTTTTAAACGTCTGGCGTCTCTGACGCCATCACGATATGACGTCATGACCCCGCATGACATTCTTGCACAACTAAACCATGACCTTTACAATCTGTGAACGTTTCATTCAAATTCGACCATAAATGTCTGAGATCTAGCGCGAACAGAATTTTCATCATTGCGTCACTGGCGGCCATCTTGGTTGACGTCATGACCCCAAAAGCTTCGCGGCACTATTCCAGAATGAGCTCTATCACTGTGTAAACTTTAGAGGCCCTGCGACCAGTCTTACTTTGGAAAGTGGCGGTCAGAAGAATAAAGTCAAAATCTTGCCGAACAACAACAATAGGTCTTTCCACTGGAAGGTGGAAAGCCCTAATAATGGTTTCGCGTATCTGTATGTGCGTGCAAGACGGGTACTGCGTTACGCCCGACACTGAATATTTAGGTCTGAGCTATGTATCATCTTCACGTGTATACATTCGTCTGCCCCACGTCCCACCTATACGCACATTATTTGGCGAAGTTTCATCATTATCAGACTGGAAATGTTTAGGAAGAGAAGCGTGAACAAGGTATTTCTTAGATATTCACTGGCGACCATATGGAATGTCGCCGCGACCCAAAACATTGCAATGCACAACTACAAGATAGGTACATTATTTTGACAAAGATTCGCCAAGAAGGGACATGTAGTTTTTGGGCAGAAGCGATTTTAATCTTCTTTCGTTTCTACGCTACTGTGACGTCATTAATGACGTCAGCTAAAAATAATCTTCACGTTCGTATTTGCAATCATAAGTTCTACAAAACTGACAAATTTTACGTGTGTAAGTCAATTTTTCAAATTTTACGTCATTGACGTCATCGTATTTTGGTTCCTATGGCAACCATTTACCAACGTTGCGTTTTGATTGTGATTAATTTTTGAAAAATAAATTGAAAGGCCTTACAAATGGTACATATGTTCTTGATAACAATTTCAACCGTTACTGAGATATAGGTGGTTATTGGTGTTTACACCAATCGCTTACCTATGACCTTGACCTTTGACCTGGTGACTTGATTTTCCCAGACTTGGTCAAGGTCACATAGTGGCACATATATGAGGGCATTGTTGGCGCTAGCTGGTTCGGTTTTCGAAATATACTTAGAAGTTTCTATTTTAGCCTGTTTAAAATTAAACCACTATGGCCGCCATATTTGATGACGTCATCAAATATTTTTCACACGATCGATAGAAGATGATGAAAACATGATTGTGGTAAAGTTTCAAAATGCTCATGCAATAATTGTATTTTTGACGATTTTTTCCATTTTTTAAAAGTCTGGCGTCTCTGACGCCCTCACGATATGACGTCATGACCCCGCATGACATTCTTGCACAACTAGACTATGACCTTTACAATCTGTGAAAGTTTCATTCAAATCCGACCATAAATGTCTGAGATCTAGCGCGAACAAGATATTCATCATGACGTCACTGGCTGCCATCTTGGTTGACGTCATGACCCCAAAAGCTTCGCGGCACTATTCCAGAATGAGCTCTATCACTGTGTAAACTTTAGAGGCCGTGCGACCAGTCTTACTTTGGAAAGTGGCGGTCAGAAGAATAAAGTCAAAATCTTGCCGAACAACAACAATAGGTCTTCCCACTGGAAGGTGGAAAGCCCTAATAACAGTCCTGAAGCATTTGGTAATAATGACAGCGGGTGTATTTAACACTGTCCAGTAGCGGGGGTATTAATCACGGTCCTGTACCGGGGGGAGGGGGGGATTAAGCACAGTCATATTTCGCGGTATACATCACAGTCCTCTAACGGGGCATTAATCACAGTCCTCTGACGGAGGCATTAATGAAAGTCCTGTTTCGGAAGTATTAATCACAGTCCTGTAGCGGGAGTATTAATCACGGTATTGTAGCGTGATATTAATCACAGTCATGTAGCGGGGGTATTCATCTCGATCCTGTAGCGGTGGTAAGCATAACAGTCCTGTAGCGAGGTATTAATCACAGTCATGTAGCTGTGGAATTAATCACCGTAGCGGGAGTGTAAATCACAGTCCTGCAATGAGGTAATAATAACAATAGTAATAATAGTCGTGAATCGGGGAAAATAATGACAGCGGGTGTATTTAACACTGTCCAGTAGCGGGGGGTATTAATCACGGTCCTGTAGTGGGGGCATTAAACACGATACTTTAGCGTATTTTAATCACAGACATGTTTCGCGGTATAAATCACAGTCCTGTAGCGGGGTCATTAATGAAAGTCTTGTAGAGGGGGCATTAAACACAGTTCTGTAGCGGGGGTATTAATCACGGTCCTGTAGAGGAAGATTAATCACAGATTTGTAGCGGGGTATTCATCACGGTCCTGTATCAGGGATAATCATAACAGTCCTGTAGCGGCGCATGAATTACGGTCCTGTAGCAATGTATTATTCACAGTCATGTAGCGGGGGCATTAATCACAGTTTTGTAGCGGAGTATTAATGACCATCCTGTAGCGGGAGTGTAAATGACAGTCCTGTAGTGAGGACATAATAATATTCCTGAAGCGGGGATAATAATGACAGTCATGTAGCTGGGTATTAATCACAGTCATGTAGCGGGGGTATCAATCACGATCATGTAGCGGGGGTAATTATAACAGTCCTGTAGCGGGGTATTAATCACAGTCATGTATCGGGGGTAATTATAACAGTCATGTAGCTGGGTATTAATCACAGTCATGTAGCGGGGGTATCAATCACGATCATGTAGCGGGGGTAATTATAACAGTCCTGTAGCGGGGTATTATTCACGGTCCTGTTGCGGAGGCATCAATCACCGTACTGGTAGCGGGAGTGTATATCACAGTCGTGTAATGGGTGTATTAATCTCGGACCTGAAGCGGGGGTAATAATTTCAATCATGTAGCGGGTACTAATAATATTGCTGAAGCGGGGGTATTAATCACAGTCTAGTAGCGGAATATTAAACACGTTCCTATAGCCGGGATATTAATTACAGTCCTGTAGCGGGGCTATAAATCACAGTCCTCTAGCGGGCATTTATCAAGGTCATGTAGCGGTGGTATTCCTTACGATGCTGTACATACTAGTCCTATAACGAGGTATTAATCACATCCCGTAGCGTGGTATTAATCACATTCCTGTAGCTGGGTATAAATCACAGTCCTGTAGCGGGAGTATTAATTACAGTCCTTTAGCGGGGATATTAATCACAGTCCTTTATCGATGGTTTAAATCAGAGTCCTGTAGCGGGGGCATTAACAGCAGTCCTGTACCGGAGTATTAATCACAGTCCTGTAGCGGGGTTAATCAACACAGTCCTGTAGTGGGGGTATTAATCACAGTCCTGTAGCGGGGTATTAACCACAGTCCTGTAGCGGGGGTATTCATCACAGTCCTGTAGCGGGGGTAGTCATCACAGGCTCACAGATAGACCATTAACGCATTTCAGTCAATTTCGAAATACCATCTTCTTCAGGGAATAAATAATGTTTGTCTTCTAAAATGAATTCGTATAGTGTTTTTTTCTGTTGTTTTTTTCTGATTTATTGATTTTTGTGTGGTGTCTATTTCATTGGATATTTAGTTTGCTCTTAGTATAGGTCAGACTTACGGTGCCATTGCGTTTGGATGCTGTGGTTTCTGTAGGACCATTGCGTTTGTTAGTCATGCGGGTCAGTATTGTATATGTCTAAAACTATTACTTACACCATTTTAGACATTTTAATAAACAATATTGAATATCGCGAGATTAATGTTCATTCTGGTGAATTTGGCCTTCCGACCTTGACGTCAGGCCACAGGGGTCAGACTCTGGATCCGAAACATTCGTTGTCATCTATGCATCCTAGGCCAAGGTCATATGATATCATATGATATCCTGAAGAAATTATATCACGCGTAGTACAAACGATGGAAGGTTCGGATGAATCTTTTGATTTAAGCTGTTCAACTTGTGTATGGAAAAACAGGAACAAATAAGCTACTAAGTATTGTGTGGAGTGTCAGGACTATTACTGTTCCACGTGCGTCGAGGTTCACAGCAATAGTTTGGTGTTATCCAACCATAAGATACTTGGACGGTCCAAATTTCCGACGAATGGATCCCAGAACCTGATAGCATTGCCGACGGAGAGATGTGATCAACACCGAACTCTGCTGGTGAATATGTATTGCAAGAACGATGACCAGATCGGGTGCACCATTTGTATGGCGGTTAAACACAGGTAAAAAAATATATTTATTTACGTTTCATGAATAGTAAAAGATAACACTCGCAATCATGATGACAAAAGCAACAAACAAGTTGATCGATACAACATGTACATGCCTCGAAACAAACATGTACATGCTACGAAACTGTTAAGCACCTATTTCAGGGGCGGATCCGTTGGAAGTGAGGTGAAAATGGGAGTTGCACACTTCAAACCAATTAATTTGGCGCACACGTAAAAAGGCATTTAATCTAATATATATTATATCGAGTTCGTATCATTTAGTGTAATTGTGTATTATTAAAAGTATCAAAAATAGAACATTTAGTATTCTTATATTGGAATTTACCTCCATTTAACTAATGTCAATCAAGGTTTGTACTGAACATACTCTTTATATGCTACTCGTTGATGGAAAAAAATCCGCCTTTCGCATGCATAACGAGACATGTCATGCCTCCCTGTTCCTACGTCTATGCATTATTAACGATACTTTTCTTAATTATAATCATAGGCCTTGTGTGGATGTTATTTACATTCCTGAAGAAATCGAGAGCATTATGAATGCGGAAGACCTTCAGAAGATGAAGGAGGACATGAAGAAAGCCAAGACTCGCGTTGAGGACATGATTCAAGCTCGACATGATAACCTCGCAGAAGTGGAACAGGGTAGGATCATTGCTTTGGGTAAAATCAAGGAATTTAGGGATACGATAAACAACACCTTAGATGAATTAGAGAAAACCACGCTAAAGGAATTTGAAGCAAAGAGTAAGGACATTGACAACCAACACAAAGTAGAGCTGGAAGCAATGGGTGACATAGTAACAGACTTGGACTCCAATCAAAAACAACTGGAATCGTCAGAGAGAAATCGATCACAACAATTTGTGTGCATGAAGAATGGCCTGAAGAAAATGTCCGAGGCAGACAAGCTGATCTCAGAGATAGCAAAATCACCAGGAAGTAGGAGGATCCATTTTGAACCGGATCCTGCCATCGGACAGTTTTTAAATGGACTTGCATTACTGGGTAAGGTTCAGGAAAAGGCAGATGATGATCTAAAACAAGTCCAACAACATCATCGTCTATACCAAGTTACAAGTAAACAAACTTATAATGTGAGAATCCGCGATGATGGTAAAACATGTGACATAGCGATAGGCCAGTGTGATCTGCTCGCCTGTCCTCATGCAGTTTGTGAAATAAGTCCACAAGAGGTCGCTGGTTCTTTGAACAACAAAACCATACAGTTCGTCTCATTGGAAAGCAAGATGGCGCCAACTCGATCAATACAGACGACGCATACTTGTTGGGGACTGGCTTTCAGTAATGGTGAGATGTTCGTATCAGATGGTGGCAAACAAGTCTATGTGTACGATACATCCGGGACACTTTTGAGAACAATATGTAAGGATCAATCAGGGAAAGATATATTTTCTAGCAGTTGTCATGTTGCTGTGAGTGATGACGGAAGCAAGATCTATGTCGCCGATTACAGTACTGGCCTGGTCCTAGCCAAACAAGGCAGGGTACTCTCGCAGTTCAGTGATCAATAGTTATCGGGAGCTTACGGAGTGTGTGACGATGGTTGTGGGAATATATTTATGTGTGGGCGTTTTTCACACAATGTGATGCAGATTGGACCGAGCGGAGATAAACTGGGTGTGCTAGCGAAACAATCAGATGGTATTTCCTCTCCTAGGTCAGTGTGTTATGATAGGTCAAAGTCTAGATTGATAGTTACTAACAACAGGGACAACATTACGGTGTTTGATTAGATATGAACGGTAAACCGATACTAGACCTATAATATCAATGTGTTCGGTGTTATGAGAGTTCAAAATCTAGATTAATTGAAACCACCTGAAGAGACAACATCACCCTGTTAATAAATTCTAACATTACTACTGAGTTGTCATCGTCTAATTATTGAATGATTCCTACAAAATACAACAGCGTTACAGTATCGGTTTGAATAAGAAATAATGTGCCAAGTATGTCAAATTGACAACTTTAAAAAATAAGATTTATAAGCGTAGAAACGGGAGAGGGGCGCGGTAAGCAGAGTATATTTTGCCCCCACCCCAGTCTCCCACCCCCATATATTGCCAAACCATGCGTCACCCCAAACATTTAATGTCCGGAAATTGTTTATTGCACATGGCATTAAAATGTGTGACAAGCAAAATAAAATACGTTTATCAAAATTTTAAATATTCATTCAACAACATACTAAAACTACACTCAGTACCTTTGAAATAGCAAAACATTTTTAATAATTTCTATTTTTTGAAATATATTTGAAAGAAGTAGAGCAACTCTTTTGCAACTGTTTATCGCCATATGTTAACCTTTGCGACCATGAGACTTGTATACTAATATAAAATACAATCTTTATTTGAACTAAAACACAGAGAACTAAAATTAATCGAAACTCAAAAATGTTGCGTTTTTAAATGTACTGAGTATATATATGATACAGTGAGTTAGTGGGTATAGAATCACTTTGGTTAAACGTATAAATTTGATTTGAAAGGAAAATGTCTATTTAGTTTCTGATTTAGATTAACCCTGTTAGTTGTACGTATGCTCATACAAGTTCTAAAATTATTGTCTTATAACTATGAATTTAAAACAACAAAATGCACCAATATTTACTTTTTCGTTGCATCCCTAAAATGCCAAACTTTAAAAGTTAACTTATTTGATGATTATACTTAGACTTTTGCTATAACAGTTAATACTTATATCTCAGTTTATTGAGACAGTATGAATTTTTCGTTTCAAAAACACACTTCATTTGGGTAGTAAAGATGTTCTTTTTCTGAGAAGGTGTTGCACTTGTGATACAGTTTGCAAGGAAAAATGCACCACCCCATTTCACCGAGGATAAATGTATGCTTATATGATATATCTTCAAGCATGGACAGTTTTAAAATTATCTAAAATACATGAGTTAAGAAAAATCATGAATTTAACCAGAAAACGATTCTTTACTACCGATGATTCTATACACCCCCAAACCACTGTATCGTACAAACACAAACGATTATAAATGTTGTGTTTTCTAACTGGGCAACGAAATTATGTTTCAAAATCTCCACACATGATGAATTGTGGTATGGTAGTGTAGTAGCTACGAGAATCGTAGCTGTTATGGTGTGTACCTATCATATGGTAGGTACATGGTAGGTACATACCACCATAAGAGCCATGATTCTCACGTCTAGTACTGTAGGACTCACAACACTATTATCTCCATTGAATACTCGTGCCCTACAGATGAAGGAGG
The DNA here is from genome assembly GCA_037043455.1 of Cyrtodaria siliqua. Lineage (NCBI taxonomy): Eukaryota > Metazoa > Mollusca > Bivalvia > Adapedonta > Hiatellidae > Cyrtodaria > Cyrtodaria siliqua. The sequence continues at coordinate 21,898 of JAWPHD010014723.1, read as the reverse complement.
TAAAAGGAGGTAGATAAAAAATAAGTCCGCTTTTCCACTTATAGGACTTTCCATTGCATACATTGATTTATCCTTACCAGGTTCTAAATCTACATATTTTAGAAAAAGATCACAGAAAAATGTTGATATAAGATTTCTAGCTAATTCTGCCTCATTTTACTCATCATGGGTCTAATCACCACGGGGTTGTATTTTTGTCATATGATTACGCTAAATTTTGATAGGCAAACATGAAATTATATTTTTTTCAACATGGTAAATATTTGTTAATTGTGTTTTAAGTTTCAGATATTGGATCATTGAAGAATTTATACATGTTGTAATTTTTTTTTATCTCTATGCCACGAACAAAAATATCACAATGGGACCCTATGAAAAATTAATTGTGGCGTGAGACGTCTAGTAACGTGCAATATTGAATAATTCCAAACACAGCTCGTTTTTATTTGAGTAGATATATGAGTTTTTATCAGATTTTTAATACAACATTTAAATAATCTAGAACAGTTATAAATATTGTAAGGTACATTACATATCACACTATTCATAAGAAATATCTTCAAGGAATGGAATGTGATTGCTTCATTTTTTGCTTTCCAAAATTATCTCCCTTTATATGGAATAATTGTAAACATGTAATTGAACTACACACCTTTTTCTGCTTAAAACCTCTGCTCTGAAATACGTTTAACAGTACATAACAGCCGTTGATTCAAATATATCGTACACAGTACCCTATACAACAACTACTCGGGGTACATTTACAGAGTACCCTGTAAGACATCTACTATAGGTACCTTTGCAGGGTACCCTGTACGACATTTACGAAAGGTACATTTACAGGGTACCCTGTACGAATCAACTCGGGGTACATTAACAGGATAACCTGTACGACATATACGAAGGGTACATTTACAAAGGTAAACAGTACGACATCTACTCAGGTACATTTACAGGGTACCATGTACGACATCTACTTCGGCTACATTTACAGGATTCCTTGTACGACATCAACTCCGGGTGCATTTACAGGTTACCTTGTACGACATCTACTCAGGGTACATTACAGGCTACCCTGTACGACATCTATTCCAGGTACATTTACAGGTTACCCTGTATGACATCTACTCTAGGTACCTTTACAGGATACACTGTATGACATCTACTCAGGGTAAATTTACAGGGTACCCTGTACGAATCTACTCAGGGTACATTTACAGGGTAACCTGTGCGACATATACTCAGGGTACATTTACAAGGTACACTGTACGACATCTACTCAGGTACATTTACAGGGTACCATGTACGACATTTACTCTGGGTACATTTACAGGATGCCCAGTACGACATCTACCCTGTGTACATTTAAAGGATACCATGTACGACATCTACTCCGGGTACATTTACAGGTTACCCTGTACGACATCTACTCAGGGTAAATTTACAGGCTACCCTGTACGACATCAACTCCGGGTAAGTTTACAGGATACCCTGTACGACATCTACTCAGTTACATTTACAGGGTACCATGTAAGACATTTACTCCGGGTACATTTACAGGCTACCCTGTACGACATCAACTCCGGGTAAAATTACAGGCTACCCTGTACGACATCAAATTGGGTAAATTTACAGGATACCCTGTACGACATCTACTCAGTTACATTTACAGGGTACCATGTAAGACATTTACTCCGGGTACATTTACAGGCTACCTTGTACGACATCTACTCCGGGTAAATTTACAGGCTACCCTGTACGACATCAACTCCGGGTAAATTTACAGGCTACCCTGTACGACATCAACTCCGGGTAAATTAACAGGATACTCTGTACGACATCTACCTTGTGTACATTTAAAAAGTACCATGTACGACATCTACTTCGGGTACATTTACAGGGTACCCTGTACGACATCTACTTCGGCTACATTTACAGGATTCCCTGTACAACATCAAATTGGGTAAATTTACGGGTTACCCTGTACGAAATCTACTCCGGGTACGTTTAAAGGGTACCATGTATGCCAACTACTCCGGGTACATTTACAGGGTACCCTGAAGACATCTACTCATGATACATTTACAAATAACTTAAACGTTACACGATATTTACTTCCCGTAACTTTACAGGGTACCCTGTACGACATCTACTTCCGGTACCTTTACATGATATCCTGTACGCCATCTACTGCTGGTAAATTCACATGTCATCCTGTACGACATCTACTTCCGGTATCTTAACACTGTACCCTATACGACTACATTTACAGGGTATTCTGTACGACATGTACTCAGGGTAAATTTATGGGGTACCCTGTACGACATTTACCCAGGGTACATTTACAGGGTACTCAGTATGACATCTACTCAGAGTACATTTACAGGGTTTACATTTTACCCTGAAGACATCTGATCATGGTAGATTTACGAGGTACCCTGCACGATATCTACTTCCAGTACCTTTACAGTGTACCCTGTACGACATCTACTCCGGGTACATTTACAGGGTACTCAGTATGACATCTACTTTAGGTACATTCACAGGATTCCCTGTACGACATGTACTCAGGGTGCACTTACATCGGGTACATTTACAGGGTACCCTGTATAACATCTATTCAGGTACATTTACATGGTATACTGTATAACATCTACTCAGGGTACATTTACATGGTACCATATATGACATCTACTCAGAGTATATTTCCAGGATAGTGTGTTCGACATTTACTCTGGATACATTTTCAGAGTACAGTGTACGACAACTAGTCGCATTACATTTACATTGTATGACATCTCCCAGAGTACATTTACAGGGTACATTGTAGGACATCTACCCAATGTAAATTTACAGGGTACTCTGTACGACATCTACTCAGGGTACATGTTTAGGTTATCCTGTTCGACAACAACTCAGGGTACATGTTCAGGTTATCTTGAACGATATCTACGCCATATGTCTACATGCGATTTTCTGAGTTTGACATTGTTTTCAACGGTTGATTTAAAAAAAATGTATATACAAACCGTACCAAAATTCTACAGAGGCAACTTTCTCGTATGCCTTAGCGTAGCCACGGACCCGCTTTGAAATTAACCCACTTCCAAATAACTGCCAAGGGCTCTGTATGATCCACCCTCAACGTAGCCACCTACCCGCTTTGACATTAACCCACTTCCTAATAACTGCCAAGGGCTCTGTATGATCCACCCTCAACGTAGCCACGCACCCGCTTTGACATTAACCCACTTCCTAATAACTGCCAAGGGCTATATATGATCCACACTCAACGTAGCCACGGACCCGCTTTGACATTAACCCACTTCATAATAACTGCCAAGGGCTCTGTATGATCCACCCTCAACGTAGCCAAGGACCCGCTTTGAAATTAACCCTATTCCTAATAACTGCCAAGGGCTCTGTATGATCCACCCTCGACGAAGCCACGGACCCGCTTAGACATTAATCCACTTTCTAATAACTGCCTAGGGCTCTGAATGACTTTACCTTCAACGTAGCCACGGACCCGCTTTGACATTAACCCACTGCCTAATAACTGTCAATGGCTCTGTATGATCCGCCCTCAACGTAGCCACGGACCCGCTTAGACATTAACCCACTGCCTAATAACTGCCAAGGGCTCTGTATGTTCCACCCTCAACGTAGCTACGGACCCGCTTAGACATTAACCCACTTCCTAATAACTGCCAAGGGCTCTGTGAAATATAAAACTATGATCCATCCTCAACGTAGTCACGGACGCGCCTTGACATTAACCCACTGCCTAATAACTGCCAAGGGCTCTGTATGATCCACCCTCAACGTAGCCACGGACACGCCTAGACATGATCCTATTGCCTAATAACTGCCTAGGGCTCTGTATGATCCACCCTCAACGTAGCCACGGACCCGCTTAGACATTAACCCACTTCCTAATAACTGCCAAGGGCTCTGTATGATCCACGCTCAACGAAGCCACGGACCCGCTTAGACATTAACCCACTGCCTAATAACTGCCAAGGGCTCTGTATGATCCACGCTCAACGAAGCCACGGACCCGCTTAGACATTAACCCACTGCCTAATAACTGCCAAGGGCTCTGTATGATCCACCCTCAACGTAGCCACGGACTCGCTTAGACATTAACCCACTGCCTAATAACTGCCAAGGGCTCTGTATGTTCCACCCTCAACGTAGCTACGGACCCGCTTAGACATTAACCCACTTCCTAATAACTGCCAAGGGCTCTGTATGATCCACCCTCATCGTAGCCACGGACCCGCTTAGACATTATCCCACTGCCTAATAACTGCCAAGGGCTCTGTATGACCCACCCTCAACGTAGCCACGGACCCGCTTTGACATTAACCCACTTCCTAATAACTGCCAAGGGCTCTGTGAAATATAAAACTATGATCCACCCTCAACGTAGCCACGGACCCACTTAGACATTAACCCACTGCCTAATAACTGCCAAGGGCTCTGTAAGACCCACCCTCAACGTAGCCACGGACCCGCTTTGACATTAACCCACTTCCTAATAACTGCCAAGGGCTCTGTGAAATATAAAACTATGATCCACCCTCAACGTAGCCACCGACCCGCTTAGACATTATCCCACTGCCTAATAACTGCCAAGGGCTCTGTATGACCCACCCTCAACGTAGCCACGGACCCGCTTAGACATTATCCCACTGCCTAATAACTGCCAAGGGCTCTGTATGACCCACCCTCAACGTAGCCACGGACCCGCTTTGACATTAACCCACTTCCTAATAACTGCCAAGGGCTCTGTGAAATATAAAATTATGATCCACCCTCAACGTAGCCACGGACACGCTTAGACATTAACCCACTGCCTAATAACTGCCTATGGCTCTGTATTATCCACCGTCAACGTAGCCACGGACCCGCTTAGACATTAACCCACTTCCCAATAACTGCCAAGGGTTCTGTGAAATATAAAACTATGATCCCCCCTCAACGTAGGTAGCCACAGACTCGCTTAGACATTAACCCACTTCCTAATAACCTGCCAAGGGCTCTGTAAAATATAAAACTGTGATCCACCCTCAACGTAGCCACGCACCCGCTTAGAAATTAACCCACTTCCTAATAATGCCAATGGCTCTGTATGATCCACCCAAAAACGTAGCCACGGACCCGCTTAGACATTAACCCACTTCCTAATAACTGTCAAGGGCTCTGTATGATCCACCCTCAACGTAGCCACGGACCCGCTTAGACATTAACCCACTTCCTAATAACTGCCAAGGGCTCTGTGAAATATAAAACTATGATCCACCCTCAACGTAGCCACGGACACGCTTAGACATTAATCCACTGCCTAATAACTGCCAAGGGCTCTGTATTATCCACCATCAACGTAGCCATGGACCCGCTTAGACTTTAACCCACTTCCCAATAACTGCCAAGGGCTCTGTGAAATATAAAACTATGATCCACCCTCAACGTAGCCACGGACTCGCTTAGACATTAACCCACTTCCTAATAACCTGCCAAGGGCTCTGTAAATTATAAAACTATGATCCACCCTCAACGTAGTCACGGACGCGCTTTGACATTAATCCACTTCCTTATAACTGCCAAGGGCTCTGTATGATCCATCCTCAACGTAGCCATGGACCCGCTTAGACATTAACACACTTCCTAATAACTACCAAGGGCTCTGTATTATCCACCCTCAACGTAGCCACGGACCCGCTTAGACATTAACGTTCCTAATAACTGCCAAGGGCTCTGTGAAATATAAAACTATGATCCACCTTCAACGTAGCCACGGACCCGCTTAGACATTAACCCACTTCCTAATAACTGCCACGAGCTCTGTATGATCCACCCTCAACGTAGCCACGGACCCGCTTAGATATTAGCCCACTTCCATTTAACTGCCAAGGGCTCTGTGAAATATAAAACTGGTGGATCTAGTGCATGCAGTTCCCGAGGAACAGATATAATGCTAATGCGCTTATGAAGTCATGGTTATTGTGAATGGTGGTACTGATCTGTGTAAATGAGCTGTACTAATTAAAATACAAAAGTGATCCATGTTTGGTGGATGTAGTGCAGGCAGTTCCCGAGAAACTGATAAGGTTAATGACCCTAGGAAATATTGCTTATTGTGAATGGTGGATTTTCTTTGTGTAACTGAGCTGTACTAATCAATATACACGTGTGGTCCACGTCCGGTTCATAAAGTCCAGAAGAAATAGAAAAGGACGTTCGGCGTTGTCGTTCTCTGCTAAAAAGTAACACTGCAATGGTGACGCAGGATTTGTGTGGGGCGAGAGCTTGAGTAGTACTTAGAATTGACCACTGACTTCCCAAGTTGTGTCAGTAACCTGGCAGCGTTATAGCTGTCACCAGCACGGGATAAGTTCTCCCTCCGTCGCACATTTGTTCATGATGTGCAAGGTTTACACAATGGTTTATAACAAACGATTTTTTATTTCTTTTAATCTGACAATTACATGTTTCTGTTTGTATAGCACTCAAGCTAAATGTTGAATCAAAACATGTTATTACTCAGACATTGTGTTCTCTCTCTTAATGCTACAAAATCTTCATTTTAGCGTGTAATGTTCACTTGGTCAGAACGAACTGATTTTAAAAATACATTTGGCAATCTTGTAGCATGAACAATCACCTAATTGACTGATTTCTACTTTTATAAATATTGGGGAAACAAAAAAATGCATCATAATATTGTTTCGATTCATTTTATCACAGGCTTTACTAAACTAAGGATGAATTATACTCAACTTCTAGCTATACACCATTTAGTAATATACCATTTAGTAATACAGTAGTAATATGACATTTAGTAATACTGATACAACATTTAGTAAGACTAATACAACTAGTAATACTAATACAACATTTAGTAATGCTAATACAACTAGTAATACTAATACAACATTCAGTAAGACTAATACAACATTTAGTACTGCAACATTTAGTAATACAAATACATCATATAGTAATACAAATACAACAGTTAGTAATACAAATACAAAATTTAGCAATACAAATACAACAATAAGTAATACAAATACATCATATAGTAATACAAATACAACATTTACTTATACAAATACATCATATAGTAATACAAATACAACATTTAGCAATACAAATACACCATTTAGCAATACAAATACAACATTTAGCAATACAAATACAACATCTAGCTATACAAATACATCATATAGTAATAAAATACAACATTTAGCAATACAAATACATCATATAGTAATACAAATACAGCATATATTAGTACAAATACAACTTTTAGTAATACAAATACATCATATAGTTATACAAATACAACATTTAGCAATACAAATACAGCATTTAGTAATACAAATACATCAAATAGTAATACAAATACAACATTTAGCAAGACAAATACATCATATAGTAATACAAATACAACATTTAGCAATACAAATACAACATTTAGCAAATACAACATTTAGCAATACAAATACATCATATAGTAATACAAATACAACATTTAGTAATACAAATACATCATAGAGTAATACAAATACAACATTTAGTAATACAAATACATCATATAGTAATACAAATACAACATTTAGCAATACAAATACAACATTTAGTAATACAAATACAACAGTTAGTAATACAAATACAACATTTATTAATGCAACATTTATTAATACAAATACAACATTGATGGTGTTTGTGATGGAGGCAGACCACTCATTTTTCCTGGGTAGAACCAGTAGTGTACACCTCCCGCCATCCATAAAAATCGACACTTCCTCAGTTACAAGTCTAGCTCTCAGTGGATTTGAATCCGTAGCGGTGAGAGGCGAGAAGGTTTACGACGCAAAGTTAACCACTCGGTCACGGAGATGCTTACAACATTTAGTAATACACCATTTAGTAATACAACAACATTTAATAATGCTAATACAACATTTGGTTATATAAATACAACATTTAGTAATAAAACGTTTAGAAATACAAATACAGCATTTAGTAATAAACCGTTTGGTAATAATACATTAAGTAATAAACCATTTAGTAATACAACAACATTTAATAATGCTAATACAACATTTAGTAATAAACCATTTAGTAATAAAACATTAAATAATAAACCATCTAGTAATAATACAACATTTAGTAATAAACCGTTTAGTAATAATACAATATTTAGTAATAAACCGTTTAATATTAATACAACATTAGTAATAAACCGTTTAGTATTAATTACAACGTTTAGTAATAAACCGTTTAGTAATAATACATTAAATAATAAACAATTTAGTAATAATACAACATTTAGTAATAAACCATTTCGTAATAATACATTAAGTAATAAACCGTTTAGTATTAATACAACATTTAGTAATGAACCGTTTAGTAATAATACAACATTCAGTAATAAACCGTTTAGTAATAATACATTAAGTAATAAACAATTTATAAATAATACATCATTAAGTAATAAACCGTTTAGTAATAATACATTAAGTGCTTACGAAGGATAACGCATGCACTCATGATGGTTGGTTGGTTGGTTGGTTGGCTGAATGGATTTTCAGCACATGTTAGGCTATATCGTATATGACGGTCGATTTGTTCATGGTGGAGGCAGACCAGCCAACTTTTCCTGGGTAGAACCAGTACTGCATACTTCCCCGCCTATAGTAAGACCAATCATGATAAACAAGCAGCAACAATTTGTGAGATGGCTTTAAGTTCTAAATAAAATATGTACATCGAGTAGTTTATAGTTTATAAGTGTATCCTCGTAGGTGTTATAGCCCTTGCAATTATTAAAACTGCAAACGATACATTCAGGGGCGGATCTAGGGTCTTGGCCGCCCAAATGGGAGTATAAAGTTGACTCCCTCGCAAAAGGCATAGCATGCAATATATATACTACTCAAACATCTTAAGTACCTACCTTAGAATATGTCACTAATATTCTCATTTTTTTGTGTATTTTGCGCTTGATTAGAGATACGGTTAAACTGCGAAATCGTCTGTTCTTATATTAAAGCTTTCAAGTGGATGTGTTTACTTAGATATAAGTTACAACACTTATACAACTTGGTATATAGGATTTCGAATTTATGGTGCAGCTTTCAATGTTCCTAATTCTAAAATATGCCAGCTAAAATTAGTTTGACATCATGTTTTACTAGCATTACCAATGTAATATTAACGCTGAATTGCAGTAACTTGAATTTTAAACAATATTCAATTAAAAGGGAGGTAGTTTAGGATTATCCATCTTTCATTTTTTTTATAGACGGAGAATCTGCACTGAATGGATCAAATATTTATGTGTTTTTTATTTATATTATTTCCTACCAATTTTAAGAAGTTTATATCTTTAAGTGGACTTCGATTCATGTTATGTGTTTCATCAGCACAGTTCATGTTTTCATATAAAGTGGGGGGTGGGGGGGGGGGGGGGGGGTGGGTTCGGGGGGCTGGTAACTCTCAAAAGATGTAACAATTTAAACAAAAAATAAATGATTTACAAACTATGGGTCAATACAAAATACTTATCCCACAACTATTGTAAAATATATTTAAAATACGAAAAATAGTTAAGATACAATAGTGAATAATTAGGAATTGTGTTGAGTATATATTGTATCGAGTTCGTGTCACTGCATGTTATTCGAACATTTATTATACGCTTATATTGAAACAGACTCCTCCATTATGACACCAAATGCCAATCAAGGTTAGTACCGGACCTACTCATACTATGGTATTCTTTGATGTGTTTATAATTCAATGCCCATTTCGCATTACCGTGACATAGAAACCTTCTAGATATAGTACTTGCTTGCGGGGTCGGGGTGAGGTTGGAGGCTAGGGTGCGGCCACTGAACATTAGTCCAATATTTAAATGGCTAATTTTAAACCATTTTAGGACACTTAACCTTTTTTGGGCCGGGGTCGGGGAGGGGTTTGGGATGAGGATCGGGTCAACACATCCTTTTGCAAAATATTGGGTGTGGTGGGGTTGGGGGCAAAACATACACTCTGCCGCCGTCTTAGTTTATTATGGAGTTGTGGTGTAGCGGTGATGCTGCCCAACCATATGCCTCCCTGTTTCTACGCCTATGTATTATTAACGTTTACTTTATTAATTACAATTATAGGCCATGTGTGGGTGTTGTCTACATTCCTGAAGAAATCGAGAGCATTATAAAAGATGAAGATCTTCCGAAGATGAAGGAGGACATGAACAAAAACAAGACTCGCGTTGAGGACATGATTCAAGCTCGACACAATAGTCTCGCAGAAGTGGAACAGGACAGGGTCGTTGCTTTGGGTAAAATCAAAGAATTAAGGGATACGATAAACAAGACCTTAGATGAATTAGAGAAAACAACGATAAAGGAATTTGAAGCAAAGAGTAATGACATTGACAACACAATTAAGGCAGAATTGCAAGCAATGGGTGACCTAGTAAAAGACATGGATTCCATTCAACAACAATTGGAATCGGCAGAGAGAAATCGATCACAACAATTTGTGTGCATGAAGAATGGCCAGAAGAAAATGTCCGAGGCAGACAAGCTGGTCTCAGAGATAGCAAAATCACCAGGAAGTACGAGGATCCATTTTGAACCGGATCCTGCCATCGGACAGTTCTTAAATGGACTTGCATCACTGGGTAAAGTTCAGGAAAAGGCAGATGATGATCTAAAACAAGTCCAACAACATGATCGTCTATACCAAGTTACAAGTAAACAAAATTATAATGTGAGAGTTAGCGATGATGGTAAGAAATGTGACATTTTTGGTTCATGCATTTTGAAATCAGGTGCACTTTTACTTGCAGACAGCGATAACAAGAAACTAAAGCAATTAGACAGTACCACATATAAAGTGATAGGCCAGTGTTATCTGATCGCCTGTCCTCGTGCAGTATGTGAAATAAGTCCACAAGAGGTCGCTGTAACCTTGAACAACAACACCATACAGTTCGTCTCATTGGGAAGCAAGATGGCGCCAACACGGTCAATACAGACAACGCATACTTGTTGGGGACTGGCTTTCAGTAATGGAGAGATGTTCGTATCGGATTATGACAAACAAGTCTATGTGTACGATACATCCGGGACACTGTTGAGAACGATATGCAAGGATCAATTAGGGAAAGATTTATTTTCTAGCAATTGTCATGTTGCTGGTAAGTGAAGGTGGAAGCAAGATTTATGTCGCCGATTTTAGTCCTGGCCTGGTCACCCTAGACAGACAAGGGAAAGTACTCGCGAAGTTCAGTGATCAAGAGTTATCGGGAGCTTACGGAGTGTGTGACGATGGTTGTGGGAATATATTTGTATGTGGGAGGTCCTCAATCAATGTGGTGCAGATAGGACAGAGCGGCGATAAACTTGGTGTGGTAGTGAAACAATCAGATGGTATTTCCTCTCCTAGGTCAGTTTGTTATTATAGGTCAAAGTCTAGATTGATAGTTACCGCCTACAAAAGCGACAACATTACCGTATTTGATTTGATATGAACGGTAAACTGTAACACCGATATTAGGATGCTAGCCCTATACTATTAATGTGTTCATGGTGTATTATGATAAATCAAAGTCTAGATTGATAAAAACCAACTGGAGAGACATTATCGTATTTTATTTGATACGAACAGCAAAAAAAAATAAACAAAATACTGTATTTTTCTTGTTTTTCGCCTATTCTACCTAGCTCTATCGCACATCACGAGGGCTTAGCGAAAATCTAGTCTAACTCACTTTTTTCACAAAATCACTTTTTTTGCATATTTGCAATATGCAGGGCAAATTACACATTTGGTAAATAAATTGGAGGTCATTGTTAATTATTTTTTTAATTAATAGCTCGTTATCAAGGTAGTCTATTTTAGAATAACTAAATATTGCCACGCAAAGCTAGAACAACTTAAGTTAGAATATAATACGCATTTGTAGTTAGTGCAAAACTAGTCTAAGTTTTTGACAGCTTATTTTCAAATATTTAACTAGTCCAACTCCTATTTCTTAATAAATTAGCAGTTTAAACTATCATAATTATTAAGACTTCATACATCACGCTAAGAAACTGACAATAACATTTGAGATTGTCCAAGTTCTGTCTACACGGTCCTTGAGTGGCCTATTGACAAACCCCCCACCCCAACTCCACCTCCCAGGGGAATTTTGTAGGGTATGATTTTCTGAAATTTCATGCAAAAACAGAAAGCTTCAAAATGACGTGTCTGCCATCTGAACGTTGGGGCGTTTGTTTGTGTGCAACGTCCGTGACAATTACGTGACCATAACAATTCCAAAACACATTAAATCAAGTTGAACATTAGTAAAAACAAATTGCAGATTAACAACAAATATTACCTTTATGTTATTCATAAATTGTTTAATTTAGACAACCTTTTCAACATACTAAACATATGAACATATACGGTAGTTTACGTTACACCCCATTCATCATCAAAAAATCATAAATACATTTACAATAGACCTTAAGTCTAAGACCCCATTCCCACCCTGGGTGAAATCTGAAATATATACTTTTCTGAAAGGGTATGGCATTTGCTACAAAATGAAGATGGGGGCTTGTAACATGGTAACTGAAGTTCCCTTTTTATTTACACAGGTGTAAATTGTTTAATTGAAAGTAACACCTGTCAGAATAAATGGTGTACTCTTAACTACCAGACAGCCGAAACTGATATGCTACAAAAAAGAGTATGGTCTCGTCTATAATATAACATATTCTCAAAATGTGTTTACATGCAACAAAATGGTATGTATATTTTATATTATTGATCAAACCTTTAAAAAACCAAATACAATAAAACATTTCCTAAAGACAATGTAGTTTAAGTTACCTAATATGAACACGAAATTTACGTTACCATTTAAAGTTATTAATTTTGTGATATTGAATGTTTCTAGAAATATCGGCTACTAGTTCTTTACTTTAACAATGAATATTATTAAAGGGAATATAGCGACACAGCCAAACAATCTTTATTATTGAGAGTTCTGAAAAGGGTGAAAGAATCGGAAGATAAACAAAGAAGATATGATCGTTTGAAGTTTTTGTTGAAACGGATATGGAAGCCGCCATTTTTAGAGCTATGACATCACAGTTCTAAATGACCATATATGGAATATTGATAAATATGAACATTTACTCATTTACTCATTTATAGGGAAAAAAATAAAGTATCTGGATGAAGAATATGTATAACTAATGGCAATAATGCTTTATATGCCCAGTTATTGAGTTTGCAGTCATTTGCAGTGATTTTCTTTGCTTTAAGTGATATTTATCAATATTCCATATATTCATATGGAACTGTGACGTCATAGTTTTCAAAATGGCAGCTCCCATATCCATTTTAGTACAAACTTCAAATGGTCATATCTTTTTTGTTTATCATCCAATCACCTTTTTGCAAGTTTTTCAGAACTCTCAATAACAGAGCTTGTTTGACTGTATCGCTACATTCCCTTTAATAATAAAATGTTATTTATTAAATGAATTTTTACATGAATAAGTGAATAAATGCATAAATGAATGAATGAATATTATATGTTATGATATGTTACGTTACCATTTAAAGTTATATGTAAATGGATGGTTTCCAGAAATAAAGGTATTTTACTTTTAACTGACTTTTTTAAAAAAAATTTAAGTCATTAGTATAAATAAATAAATAAAGATAATATCTAAAAATAAAATAAACTACTGGGAGCTTATCGGTAGTTGAAAATGTTTTTTTTACTAGTAAGTTATATTCCCTTTGTTACAATGTATCCTGCTTTTGAGACTTTACCCCAAAGTATAATCATATTTTGTCCCTATCCAGTGTAGGTTAGTCTTGCCGTATTCTGGTTATTTGTACACAATACTAATAATACTAACTCATATCAAAGACAGACACAAAGAAAAATGACTCTGACATGCATATATCTTCACTCTGCCGCCTATGTCGGATTTCTGGAAACATATGGAAAACAGAAAATGGTTTTAAAACACGCACACTGTGACAGACAATACGAGAACCAAGCATTGTTCACATAAGGGATATGTATGTCTCTAATATTCTACAATAAAAATTTAATAGTTTATTGGATGATTTTTTCCAATTTCTTTTAACACGTGCAAATAGAAAATGATTTTAAAACAAACAATATGAAGGACATTACAAGAACCAAACATTGTTAACATCATGTATACATATGTCTATGACATCTGTAAGGTTTGGAATAATTTTCAGATGTAACATCTTTAATGTCTTAAGTCAAAAAACTTCATTTAACAAGGTAACTCAGGTATCCAAGGTATAATAAGTGAGTGAAATGGAATTTTGTATTATAAAAAGCACAAATAATGAAGAAAATTTAAAATACAAACCCTTTTTCCCATACCATTTTAGTCTTCAAAATGAAGTAAAATTAATAAGTTTTTTTATAGCGTATTCTACACCCTTAACACGATAAAGCCCGACGCTCAGATGATAGAAAAAATTGCAGAAGAGTACATAACATAATTGGTTTTCAGAAAAACAGGATCTAGGGTGGGTGGATCGGTGGGGGTGGGGTGGTGGAGGGCACAGCCTAACAGTTGCTAACGTGCCAAACTTCTGAATTTCCAGCACCATGCAACGGTTATGATAGGAATTACATACGAGGGTGCTTCAAAATGTTCTGTCACTAGGCATATATCCTTTGAACTGGATATTACACTGAGATAAAGTAGTGTATTTATAGTACTATCGGGTTCGCTCTCTTAAATTCCACAACAAAAACGAAATATTTCCGGTTATTTCTATCCCTGGATTATCTCCCCCTACCACACCTTTTAGGTACTGGATCTCTGAAAATGTCCTTGTTACAAAACGTTGTAAAAATTATTTGAATAATTCTATGCTTTTAAATTTTCTTGTGCGCCATCTGCTGTTATTTGCCCATAATCCATGAAAATGATTATCACGAATTCGGAAAGGTCTTGCTGCAAACCAGATATGAGTGAATGCATATCCCTTCATTTTAGCAGAAATAACACTGATTTTCTTCATTTTGTTTACGGAAATGTTATAATATCTTTTAAATGTCGTAATTACTCTCATAGTATTAATATGTTTTTTATATTTTTATACAAATCCTAGTCCTTCAGAGTTTAAATTTCATATGCAACACATTATTGTACAATTTTGTACAATATTTAGTGAAAATATTGATCATCCAAAAACGCTATTCCATAAGACTGCCCTTCCATTTAATGTCCATTTATCATTAAATTAATTTTACACCTTAGCTTAAAATGTTAATTTCTATGACAATAACTTTTCATCTACCATGCTTAAATTCTGAATCTTGTAATGCACAGATATAACTGGTAATGTATGAGAAATTTCAAAGGTCTTCGACAAATACTTAAAGAGAAACAGACATTTAAAAAAGTAACAATTAACATACCTGAAAAAAACTCAGGACAAAAATGCCTCAGTATGTATAAGTGATGGGTATTAAATCTTCCATAACTATCGTCACACAACAGATACAGCATTCATCAATGGAATGGTATTGAAACCCTCTTTCATTTGATACCAAACATCAACACTCACAATGAGCACATAATTGTTAAAACGCGTTAGTGACAGAACTTATTGAATGACCCTCGTACAGTTCAACTCGTCGATACTCAATTTTGGGAAACAAATACATTTAATAAACATTTTTTCGCCCAAAAACTTAAAGCTTAATCATACAATTTAAAGTCATTTGCTGTTGTTTTCCATGCACAGCTTTTTTGGGCGACTTCTTTTCTAAAACTATTGGATGGATTTTCCTACGAATTTACATGAATGAGGCTTTTGATGTTTAGTTGTATTTTAGTACTATATATATATATTTTTTTTAATTTTTTTTTTTTATTGTCTTTATTTAAATAAAGGCCTATTATTCGATACATAAAATAGGAAAAATATAGCATCTTGTAAAAATTCCAACAAAATTAAAAAAATTAAGCATAATGGTATGGTTCCAAAAACCAATATTAAATCTCAATATGCATGGTGACCTATAAATTTAATTGCATATATTGTCTAAATATATGTTCAAATAAGTGCCTAGGAAGTTTGAACAAATTCTGTTATTAGGAAAAAGGGATAATATAATTTCATACAAAACTTGGCTTTTTAGCATAGGGGTAGGGTTTCAATTTTTTTTCTAAACAAGCATGGGGAGCTATTATTTTTATTGCACATTTTGTTTTAATATATGTTAAACTATGTGCTTAGAAAGTTTAAACAAATTCTATTATTGGGAACATACAAAAAAAAAGTAAATTGTATCATTATGGGCTAATTTGTGCATAAATTGTGGTAATGGTCTCAACAGATTTTGTAAAAAAATATAGGTTTTACATAAAGATGAGCTTTAAATGTTATTGTAATTAAATGTTCTTTCACTTTAATACAATTTGAACAGAATTGTGACCAATGAATCAATGATTAGATTTCAAAAATGTCTTATTTAGCTATTTCATGGAATTGTTCAACTTTTTGGACAGATTGACATGACGGTGGCATTACAAATTATTTTTTAAAATTTGAACGATCATGGTGACCTACCATTATTTTTGCATTTTCTGTCTATATATATAACAGGATTACTGTACAAAAAGTTTAAAGAAAATATGTTATGTAGAAAAAACTATAGAAAATGTCTTAAAGTATTAAACATTTTTTATTTTCTAAATTTAACTTTATTTAAATTATTCAGCAATGGGTTAAGTTTAATTTTAATTTCATTTATTTTAAAAAAAGTTTGCACACATGGCTCCATTTGAAAAAGGAGTCTATCTTGAGATAGATTAGTTTTGCACTTACTATTTCCAACTCTCTAATTAGCTATTTTTAATTAAGATCTTTAAGGCATGTATCTATGGAAATGAATACATGTTTACCAAATTATGTTTAAACTTATTTTTCAAGAATAGGAATCAGTTTTTTGCTCCTCCAGAAAAGTTTCAAAAAAGCAAGATAGACTAGTTTTGCGCTAAGACCTCGATAAGCAACTTTAAATTGATTGATTTATATTTGACACCGACATTTAAAAATTCAGCATGTATGTTCTATTAGATATGGTAGTAATATGCATAACTATAATGATTCTAAAAACAGCTCGCTTTCATTTTAGTTCCCTATTCAGAAGACATTTTGCTCAGTTATATACTGAAAGGAAAAAGAAATGCATAATGGGTATTTCCGCTATATATTGTATGTTTAATACGCTACTGCTAATCGAATGGTGCAGGGCGACATCAGGACTGTCCTTTTGGAAAGGTTTAAATATCACCGAACACACCAATGGTTACCCCTTTCGACAGAATGCGCATTTGGCTCAAGCAGGTGAACAAACTTAGGCTTTAAACGTTGTAATCTCTTAACATTAAACACAAAACTGAAATGGCTTGACTTTTTCATGCGAAACTTCAACATTTATGAATTTCGCAGGGTTCGACACTAACGCTAGTCCGCTAGTCCTGTGCCCACCTGTTTTTCAGGAGGACTACCTAAAGTGAAAGTTGGCTAGTCCGTCTCGTCTGACTAGTAATTTTTCGAGCCCCATTATAGATATTACAGCCGTAAAATACACATTCCTAATATAGGGCCGGGGTCACTCGATTAGGCGAAGTCGCTTAATTTGGCTGACTTTGCTTTTCTATCCATGTGGGGCGAAATTTGAGTCGCCGTCATTTTAGGGTGTTTTTCGGCAATTTCAAATGTGATTAACCTCATAATTAACAAAACCCTCTAAATTACACGATCAGCGCGTGTTTCACAAGTACCTTATTTAACCCCATTACCATTAAATAACAACCCGACTCTTATCTAATCAGGGCAATAGCCTAATTATCGATCATTATCGGTTTGCCTGAGGCGAGATGTGAATATAACCGACATGTTTGCTCGTTAGACGATCACGTGATTAGATCATGTGGAGATCATGTGCGCATTCTATTTAAATAAACCAATCAAAGCCGTCGTATTTTTTCAGTTTGGTGAATAATTAAAAATCGTACTACAAACTACTACGCAAGGGCAGGGTTATGATCAGACGAGATACCTTGAAAATGATTTCTCCAGCGATAAATAAATGTTAAAGGCGGTTATAATTGTATGATTGACATCGGCACAGTGAGTTGTAAAGAATCTTTGCGGCGGTCGTCAATAAGCAAAAGCGCAAACTTCTATTGTGTGTTTTATCGACGGCTAATTAGGAAATAAAGAGATGTGTTTGGTATAAAGCGAGTTTATTTGTGATTGCTTTATAGACGAGTTAAATCAACGGAAATGTATTGAATCCTACGATTAGTCATAGCCATCAATAACTTATCTATGTCTATGGATTAGCAGGGAGTAAGTATATAGGGAGGAGAAACGGATCGTTTTGCCGTTTTATGTTGTCGCGCGTGTGTTTCACTACTGCGTGAAAATGACTACTTCCGGTTGTTTCGCGCGTGTGTGAAAAACAGCAAATTTTTATAAATTATTACACCTACAAACTCAATAAAGGTGCGAAATGTAAACATAAGTATTATTTATTC
The DNA here is from genome assembly GCA_037043455.1 of Cyrtodaria siliqua. Classification (NCBI taxonomy): domain Eukaryota; kingdom Metazoa; phylum Mollusca; class Bivalvia; order Adapedonta; family Hiatellidae; genus Cyrtodaria; species Cyrtodaria siliqua. The sequence continues at coordinate 3,257 of JAWPHD010014723.1, read as the reverse complement.
ACATTGTGTCCTCTGATACAGAGCGTGTATTTGTTTGCATGTATAAAAGCACATTACCAGACGGTTCCGTTAAAATTAAAAATGGTATGGAGCTATTGCAAACGAGATACAAAGTATGGGTTATATTAGGCATTAATAATAACAAAAAGTGAATAGTAGACATATTTATCTTTGTCAAGAAGGTAATTTCGTGATGTTGATTATAACAGAAAGCCGTAAAAAAAGAGGCTTTAAAAACTGCCTAATTTGCGAGGTTGGCTGAAATATTTTAACTTTTCAAATTTAACGCGCTTATGATCGATTTACCTGTATCGATAAAATAGTAAATGGTGGCGTTCAAGCGCGACAGCATAAATCGATAAACTAGAGCGTTTATGAACCCGTTTCTCCTCACTGTATACTTACTCCCTAAGGTAATGATTTTGTGTTTTGTTACTCAATGCGGGTATGACTGAAAAATAAGTTTGGGGTAATTGTCGAATAATTAGTATTTTTCAATAAAAATGAAACGAAGACCAGAATAATATTGCATTCGATCAACATTTGTCAAGTTGGTTAGGGTTGAAAATGCATCTAAATCTGATGAAAGTCTGCTTTGGGAGAAACCGGAAAAAAAAATAAGTTTTACGATTTCAGTTGGTATCTTCAAGACGAAAAGGGTTTTTGGCACTGTTCACTTTGAAGTTTGTCTCCTGTTATACACCTGTTTTTTTTGTTGCTAAATACACCGTTTTTTGGAAGGACCATCTAGTTCTCAGGAGGACTATTATATTTTTAAAGTCACTAGTCCTGCGGACTACCCGTTTAAAAAAGTTAGTGTCGAACCCTGATTTCGTGTAAAAAAGTATACTTTGTTTAAAAGTTCTACTACTAAAGAGTTGTTCTTTCTGTAATTAGTTGTAGCCCCTTTTTATACAAAATAAAATCTTCACCTATACTGTAAATCAGATATAATTAATTCGAGGCAAATGGCACGTTCAAAAATAACAAAAACAACAACAATAACAAAAAAAAGAAGAAAAAAACAACAAGATTCCATTCATGAGAGAAAAAAACTGAAATAATTGTTATCCCAATATTATTGGCGGCGATCTATATTTCAGACGGTGTATTGGAAATGGCATGGGTTTTGTAGATTGATATGGGCTTTGACTTTTTGTCATGTAGCAGTTGATACCTGTTAATTTTATAGAAATAAATAGCGACACAGTCAAAAATCACTGGACTGGTGTAAAATTATATATTTAATGCAAAGCGACCATATCACAAGCGATCGAGCTGGTGAATTGTGCTTGGTAGAGAGAGGGCAGTCCACTAGCCGTCTTGCTGCGTCAGAAAATTACAGGTATGTGGCGTTGAAATATAATATAGTACGGAACCACAGTGTGTGCACTTATCATATGTTATAGTTTGCGTACCACAGACTTTAAATAAACACTGACATAGATACCCGTTGTTGAGTGAAGACAAGTTTTAATCCAGTAAATGAAAACACTTCACTGACAGTCAAACTACAAGACACACAGTCCCAGTAAATAAAAACACTTTCCTGACGGTCCGTATTACCACTGTGCTTGCATTCTTCACCAAAAAACATTTCTAAGTAAAATGGTCAATAAGCATTTTATCATAATGATTAACACTTACATACCTTTACAAACATGACATCAAACATAAAATTGTTCTGTTGGCTTTCTAGCTATATGCTTATGGTTTTCAAGGTAATTTCATTTCAACTTGAGGATACACATACATGTACATAGGCAAACTTGCCACATATGAAACTCATATGAAAGGATATTCATATGAAATTCATATGAAAATCATATGAGAATCATATGAAAATTGTTTCATATGATTCTCATATGAAACATTCCATATGAAAATAATATGAAAGGTATCATATGACAATCATATGGAACAATTATCATATGAATATCATATGCAATTTAGTTCATATGGTAATCATATGATTCTCATATGAGAATCATATGAAATGTTAAGCAATAATATTTGTAAATTATGACATTATTATGATCGTGTAAAGTGTCACACAGTAGTCTTGATTCTTTAAATCTCGCGATGTCTCATTAGTTTTCTACATATAAATTCCAGGGGCGTAGCGTGGCATACTCCATTACTCCCGGGAGTAACTTGGAAAAAAAATTGGGTCCAAAATGATCGTTGACAGTAGCCATTTTTTTTTTTTTTTAAATAAGCACCCCTTAATCTCAATATATTGCATGAACATGGCGTAGGTACATTTTGAACAGTGGGGAGGCCCCTCTCCTCTTCCAAGGGTGAACCTGACCGAGTAAGCCAACGTCTAGAAATTTCCTGACAATAACAAAAAAACCTAGACCAACAAACCCACCAAAATAGAAACTCGTTATTGAATAAGAAGTAGCTTTAATAAAGTTGTGTGAACCATGCGGTTGCCCTCCTACCACCCAAACACCCCGATTCCCAATAATCTATAGATTTAAGAGAGAGAGTCTAGAGTATGTTTTGCCCTGGCCACCCCAGTAGTGTTGACCTCCACCACCCAACCCTATACACAAACACCTATCATGACCCACCCATAATCTTCTTATTTCCTAAAATGTTTATGATAAAGTGTAAGTAGTGGGTCCCAAAGGGGTTTAGCGTGAAAACGTGATCGGGGTGTTTTTAAAAACGTGACACGTGAAACAAACAATATTTTTGCGTGATTGCATGAAAATTATATCAGCGTGATCTGTGATTTTGGTCTTGGTAAAACGTGATCGCGTGATATGGTGACGTGAAACGTGAATTTTTAGTCCTTTTTAGTCTTTTTAGTGTCCCTCCTCCTCCCCCGAGCCTCCCCCGAGAGCTGAACTTTCGTACTTGCGCGAACATCTGGCACAGGTAATCCCCGGGGACACTACAATCAGCCGAGTCGTGTATCAGATACAGTATAGGCAGTATAGACTGGTGGTATGCCGACAGTTTCACTGACATAGTTCACTACATTACAAGTAGCACTGGTCGGCCTGGAACTAGTCTAATACAGTTTGCTGACAAAAGTGGTCCCCCTTGACTGGATTCCAAATCTATTACTATTTAATACCGCTAGGTGCGCGCAGATCTAATAGCGCGCGAGAACCGTATCTGCTTGTTTATAGACTTCATACCGTTGCAGAATGGCAGAAGCTATTCCTCCGTTTGAGTTAATTGTTTGTATTTTTGTTAATGGGGTCAATTTGAAAGCCTCAGAATACATCTGAACGCTCAAG
>JAWPHD010014722.1:0-59453 GCA_037043455.1 Cyrtodaria siliqua | reverse complement strand
TATGTTTCCTTGAGTGAAAAGAAACATTGGAATTGTAATTCATGTCATTTGGTCAAAGTCACTGTTAGTATAAAAAAAAATTGGTTTCTGTACAATAACTTTACTAAAGTTCCTTTGAAGGATTTTAACGATGCTCCTCCACAAGAAAAATCTCAGGAAGGTTATTCAGGTCATTTTGTCAAAATGTCAAGGTCATTGTTGATTTCAGCTCAATAACTGTCAGTTCCATTAAGGGATTTTTAACCAAAACTTCACCACCAGGTGAGGCTCATGGGAAGTAAGCATGGGATTGTCATTCAGGTCAATATCCAAAGGTCAAGGTCACTGTTACTATAAATAAAAAAAGTTTCAGCTCAATAACTTAAGATTCCCTTTGGAACATTTTAACGAAAGATTTTATGACAATTTACTATCTTTTGTACAGTTAAATGCATTTGAATTGTAATACCGTGGCTTACATATTTACAAATAATCCTATAGAATACATTTTATATTGCTTTTTATTATTCTTTTTATTACAAAATGTATAACGCCGGCATGACATGTATCTGCTATAGTATTATTCAATGGTCATATGAATGTTGAATTGTACAAAAAAAAATGATAGGTTTCAAAAAAGCACAATTGAAATTGACACTGTCTTTAGTAATCCTTACTTTACCTTTATAATCCAGTCTCACTAAAATCATGTCCTAATTACACTTTGATACTCTCCGCTATAGGATCTGACAACACTCCCTTGTAGGTCACGTCAAATCGACCTTTCATCTAATCAATATTCATGAGAAGATCAACTAAATGAATTCAACCAATGAAATCGCGCATTTCATATGCACTTCAGATGACGTTTGAGTGAACAGAACAAACGAAATTCATCATAAAACACAGATCTGTATTCGAATAAAAATAAAGTCTTTGTGTGTTATTGCTGTGGATTGCACGATAAATTCAAAGAAATGCACTAAATGGCATGTTTTATAACAAGATAAGAAAAAAGTCATGGGTGCTGCCATGTGTGAAATTATTACGACATTAGTACGCTAAATAGTATGTCATAGTACATCTGGCCCGCTTAGCTCAGTTGATGGAGAACTTGACCGCTGACGCACGAGTGTCATTTTAGTTTGGGTTCAGTCCCACGAATCGTTAAGAAAAATTGTAGCGCTATTAAATTCCATCAAACAATCTTTTCTTTATTTTTTTTTCAGTAAATATTATATAATTTATATTTGTCAACGCAATTATTTTGTGTTTTATAAGCTAACAGTTACGGACGTGGTCTCTCAATACCGTGCGTAGACTGCCCCACAGCGTTTTACTGAAACGTGACATGCGCAGTCAAGCAATCTATACCGAGCAAATTTGTGGTGTAGAGTATCGTAGCGTGATAAAGGGTCTGATTTTAATGAGATTGTTTTTAACTCGTCCATCCATAAAGATTAAAATGTTAGAATTAATTTGTGCAAATCTCTGTTTTTAAGAAAAAGTACTATAAATAGGTCACATACTTTTACTTTTCTCAATATCTTCAGTTATGAATAAAATTATATCTGACATTATATCTGACATAGTTTTTGAAGAGCATTATAACAATATAATGATAATTTAATATTTCTTTAAACAACTAACATGTATTCATATGCATATCTACTAAAATATGTTTGTGTAAAAAAAAATTTTTATCTGTTCCTGCCACACCCATATTACATACTATATTTTATTTACAGCAAAAGCGAAGCCCAGGCCAGGTTTATGAAACCAGAGCATCTTTACTAAGAACCTACCAAAATCCAGTTGAAACTGACGCCCTCTGGCAGATGCCCAAGTTTACAAAAGAAGTAAGTTACTGATTTAAGTAGATTGCACTTACTGCAAGTTTTCGCTTGTGCCATGGTTTTTAACGTATAGTTTAATTTCATCTGAAGTTAGTAGAACTGACCCTGTGCCACAGTTATATTTTATTATGTTTGTGTTATCACTCCAAGTTGTCTCTTGTGCAACACCATGGCTTTCAGAGAATGGTTAAATTTGAGTCGTTCTTAAGGTGATCGTTAACAGAACTGACCCAGTGCCACATAATTCTATTCACTTCGGTTTGTGTTGTCACTCCAAGTTGCCATATTGTTCACTTGTTGCATGCTACGGGTTTCAAAGAACAGTTAAAATCGATTCGTTCTGAGGATATTCTTAGCGGGACTTACCATGTGGCACTGAATTCTTGTGGTATTGCTGAAGTTCATCACTTGTGCCATTGCTTTCAAGTAGGGTTTATCAATACAGCTTCTGTTCTCGCTCAAAGTCTAAAGTTGTCATTTGTGTCATTGCTTTCAATTTAGGATTAGAGTCTACAGTTTTTGTCGTTCTTGAGAAAATGGTAAGCCGGCTTAGGTTGGTTGGCACACTTCTAGTCAATACATTTCTTTGGATAATGTTGTAATGCAAGTTAAACGCTTGTTCTTTTCTTTGATACATATCTACCAAGTATAATATCGTAACCCAACTCTCAAATAAACACCAGACAGTAATTTCATCATGTCTTTTACATAGAGGATCTTGCGTGAGTGCCTGTTTTATATTGAATTTGTTAAACATGTTGGGTAAAGTTATATGATGGGAAGCTGTGCCAAGCATTGTATCAATTTTATCCAACAAGTTCAATAAATTCAATATTAAATAGGCATAAATGTTAGATTCTATTTAACACATAACTAAAACAATTATCTTTTAAGGTTGTCGTATCATGACATCGTTTGTCTGTATGATGATGTTGTACCTAGACTCGTCCTAATCTCCGTGCAAAAAACACTAAGCAAAAAATTGAACTACATCATTGATTTCGGTAATCCGTTATTTTGAACGGTTACGGAAAATCGACGGCATAATTCCGATGCGCACCAAGCTGAACAGAAAATACCAAACGATAATTGGGTCCTCATTCGCCTAGTTATATCACTAGCGAATTATCGAAAATATTGATTGAATGGTGTTATTCCACTCCCATACTGTAAGCTATGTGATAAATTTATTTGAATAATTTAGTCTTTTGAGAAGATACGACTATTTAAGAAACTCCAATACAACTGTTCATTTATTCATTCTTGGTGCAATATATTTCATTTTGTAAAGGTCTATTCAAGTTTCGAATTTAACAGTTCAACAAGTTGTTTACATATATTGTTTGTGATGGTGATTTAAATGATTTAGTATATTTCTGCCTATCTGATTTATACATTATATTTTCTTCAAATTGCATCCAAACAGTATTGAATGCACACAAACCTGCTGTTAAGCAATTTGTTATTCCCTTGTTTGCACTCGCATGCTGTTTCTATATCAATAGCCACTTTGTTCACTCACTGTACAAACCCCCACAATGTTTAAGATTGTTCACCTAAATATTCATGTTAAAAGCTGTTTGGTAAAGAAAGTAGATTCAAAAGTCGAATATGATTTTGCTTGTTCATGTAGAAATGTATTTGAATTTAAATTTGAATCAACTCTTGGTTTGTACGTTAAATGTTTGATGCAGTTAAGTTTGAAGTTTGCTTTTTTTGATTGTCGTACATGTTTCAGGAAAATGAAACAAACACTTAGTAGTTAGGCGTCCTAGATCTAAGTATATTCATAGCATGTCAAGAATATTTTAAAGTCTTTTAAATTGTTGATACAATTTTCAGCATCTGTTTCCAGATATGTTTTTGTTAAAACTGGTTAGCATCTTCTTTTTTAAATATTTTGTTCAGTTTATTTTTATGCAGATATTTAATAATAATTATTGTGTTTTACTTCTTTTTCTTTATTTTTAAATATCGCTGTTCATAATGCAAAATAGGGAAACACTTTTCCATTCTACAATACTGTGGATTATTTGGAAAATAAAATGAAACCATGTTAACCCTTACCCTAACACAAATAAACAATTTTTAAACAGTAGCTATTAAATATAACACGACACATCTTCCCTTTAAAGTTTAAACTCGGTTTGTGAAATTGTGGCTTCATGAAGAACAACCTATTAAATACTGCAGTGTATCATATTTTTTTTTATATATATTTATTTTCCAAAAGGTCTTCCATTTTATACTCATAAATTTGTCTTTTTTGTTGTCATTGTATGTTATTAAAGGTCATTTGTGTGGTACATATTTTCATTTTGTTATGTATTACTTAAACTTAGAGAGCTGAACTTGTTGTCTCTGAATTCAGAGACCATGTCGACCATTCAGCGAGCCATTGACGACACAGTAAACATTTCCCTATTCAAATATATTCACCAGATTACGGATATCGATTTCTGACAGAGTATTAAGTGAGCAAGTGTACAATGACTTATGCTTTGTAATTTACACATTGATCAAATAAACTATTGATGAAAACAAACATAAAGGCATTGAACATTTACAATGAGATATAATAGGCGTATTAAATACATTAGCTTGTGAACAATCATTCATGACAGACTTAAAATCAAATGGAGCATTTTACAAAACAGTGTATATTTGTACGATTTTGTTAATTATTCTTAATAGATAAATGTGTACGGTTATCGTACCGGATGCCAGTTTTACGATGATTTTTTCGAATGTGATGTTTTCTCCAACCAAGAACAGCTGTTTTTGTAATGTACATTCCTAATGAAGCATCGTTAACACATTTTAAACTCATACGTATTAAAGGGACACACGGCAATCTTGTGTTTTTTTAAACTCACGGCGTCCCGTTAGTTTTTCTGCAGAACTTGCATTTGTTCAATCATTAATATTAATTATAAGATAAGTATAAAGCAAATTGTTTGTTTATATCATCAACTGTTGACTATTTTTCACCAATAATATATTTAAACATATGGTAGAATAAGACTATTAATTGGAAAACTCAAAATTGTATTTAATGATATGCAAGCAGATTCAAAGTCAAAATGATACTGGATAAATAAATACAGACACAAATTTCAATGAAAAATAAACACATCAAGATTGCCGTGTGTCCCTTTAAAGGGAATATAGCGACACAGCCAAACAATCTTTATTATTGAGTGTTCTGAAAAACTTGCAAAATCGGATGATAAACAAAGAAGATATGATCATTTGAAGGTTCTGTTGAAAGGGATATGGAAGCCACCATTTTTAGAGCTATGACATCACAGTTCTAAATGACCATATATGGAACATTGATAAATATGACAATTAACTCATTTATAGGGGAAAAAATTAAAGTAATTTTATGAAGAATATGTATAACTAATGGCAATAATGCTTTATATGCCCAGTTAAGGAGTTTGCATTCATTTGCAGTGATTTGCTTTGCTTTAAATGATATTTATCAATATTCCATATATGGTCATATGGAACGATGACGTCATAGATTTCAAAATGGCGGCTCCCATATCCATTTTAGTACAACCTTCAAATGGTTATATCTTTTTTGTTTATCACACAATTTTGATCATTCTTTCACCTTTTTGCAAGTTTTTCAGAACTCTCAAAAAAAGAGCTTGTTTGGCTGTGTCGTTACATTCCCTTTGACTAACTTTTAGGGATGTATATTTAATCTTATGTACTGTTTGTCGTTTTGCTTAAGTGAATAGCTTGACATTGACAAATTGACTGATTGGCATAATGACAGCTTATCTAGTATGTAGGGGATAGAACAATCGATTGTCGCGTCTAGATGTTTTTCTCTACATTCTAGAAACTTCATACATTTACACATACTGATCTAAATTTTATATCTAGAATATGAATAAAATATGGTTACGAAACATAGAGAAATTCAAAGACTTATACATAGTAAACCATTGTGAGTGACTGTAACTGGTTACTTAATTGTATCCTAATGAAATTTAATGTACACGTTTATTATATTTATTTTATTTTGATTCTTATTTTTTTTATTTTGCAGGCCCGTCCATCCCTACAAACGTTCAGATCAGCAAATGCTAGAAAATCTGCTTATTCAAATTTTGAATCGGACAAAATCTCAAGAAAAGGAAACCTTGGACATGGTGTGTTTGAATCGGCCAAGAACTGAATACATGTGCGACTCATTTAGTTAATCAAAACTTTTGATACTGTGGTTTTTATTCACTTTTTTTTTAATTTCCCATGTTATTTTGGAAATGCTATTTATTTCCAGTGATAAATTTCTTCTTCAATTTGCTTTAAAAATGTTAAGTTATTCCCTGTCAATATTTGAATCAGTATTATATTTTAATAAAGTATCCTAAAAAGCAGTATTTTCAATTGAGTATTTTATTTCTTTTGCTTTTGAATTGATATATATATAAACGATATAGGCAATTAGCTTTATATTTCGATAGCGGAATACAATGTGTATACACACAAACCATGCGACCACATAAAAGTGATTGTTATGTTAATGGGAGATGTCAGAGGTGTGCTAAATACACAGGACATTGAAATGAGAATATGAACCATCTTGGTCATATTTTTATAATTTGAAAGCATTCAAGATGAACATTTTCCATGCTTGTGTCAAGGTATCTACTTATATTTAAATGAGCCTTGAGTGTTTAGTTTGTCTACTTTACCGTTTGTTGACCAAATAATGTATAACTCTGTGTAAATGAGCTACCCTGTAATCAAATAGATTTTCAAAACACTTACCTTTGTATAGCACAGAGGATGTTTTTACATGTTCAAATAAGGAAGCAATGACAAATAGTTGTAATACTGTCTCATTGTTTGTGTTTATGGTTGCTTTCATATAGTAACATATGGACACATTGGGTTGGAGAATTGCAGATGTTTGTATTGTCGTTTAAAATATTCCAGGAACTTTTTGTATTGGATTACTACAGGTGACCAAGATAAAAATGATGCTAATGATAATTGTCTTTATTTCTACTTTATTAGTGCAGTTGAAAGGGAGAAGTAATACAATTATATCTTCTTATACAAAACCCATAGAGTAATGCAATAACAGTGACATCTTGTGTTTTCGAGTATATAAATGTATTATATATAGAGGATATTACATGAGTACTCATTCATTATTGAATTTATTAAACGAGTTGGCAAAATGATGTAATGTGAGGCTCTTGCCGAGCATTATATCATTTTTGCTAACGAGTTTAATAAATTCAATAATGAACGAGAACGAATGTTAGATTCTATTTATTACATAACTTATAATGTCACATCACGTCAGAAAACGTACATTAACGCGACGTCCATGACATCATTAATGTTATGTTATACTACTAGTGGAATATCGAAAAATTTGAATGGTGTTATTACACTCCCACACCACATGTTATGTGATAAAGTGTATTAACGTGGTTTCATCTCTTAACGTTTTTAGTAGATTGTTTATAACATCAAGGCATCAAACTGCTGATTATTGTGTGCAACATGAAACATTTGATTTGTTTCTCATTTCTGGTTGTTTTTGATTCATAGATATCATCTAGAGTTACTCTAGATGAGTTGATGCATGCATTGCTTAGGCATGATTTGTTTACCCATATTCTATTACTTCCCTTTTCAAAATCTGTATTCTCCAAACCAATTTCCTGTCCATTCTCCCCGAGTCATTTTGAATGCCATATCTTGTAAATAATGCATTATTCTTGTTTGTGTTTGAAGTGATTCACCTGCATGCAATATTTAACTTTCATCACACCATCCCATCCTGATCATGTTATGTAATTATCATTTCATATAAATTTATTCAGTTGTGACATATTCAGTTGTAACGTTTAAAGTACAGGAAGCGCACACTTCAGTTCTGTTTCAAAACATATTGTTAATTATTAATCTAATTTTAATGCCAGTAAATCACCCCTATACTCAGTACATTTATAAAAACGCAACATTTTTGATTTTCAATTATTTTTAGTCCGCTGTTTTTTTGTTCAAATCAATATTGTACTTGATGTTAGCACACAAGTCTCTTTGTCCCAAAGGTTAACATTGAAGGGTAAACAGTTGCATAAGGTTGCTCTACTTCTTTCAGTTAAAACACATTTTGCACCAGGGCTTTAATTCAACTCTAGAAATTCAAAAAATATCAAGTGTTGCATTTTCAAATGTACTGGGTGTATGCTTTTGTAAGACATTACGTGGTGTGCATTAATTCCATCTTATATGAGCAGGAATTTATAACGGATATTTCGACAATAAAACATGTTTAAACACTTTTTTTTACTGAAAAAAAAGAGTAACCTGCTTAAAATTACCTGTTTAATGTTTTAATTTTACAATATGCAAACGTTTAAAACTGAAATTCAGGTTTTATTTCATACCCCAGCCAACCACGATTTCTCTTCTTGGAGAAGGGGTTGGATGGGGTATGAACGTTTATACTGGGACCACGTAATGCGTTTTCAAAAATTCAAATCAATGTCATGAACATAAATGGACTTCTCTATTAAACTGTTTCCTGCATACAACCACTTTGTATTACATGTAGACATGGTGCAGTTGCTGCCTAGACATTATCTGTGATAGTAGTAGTTATACTAGTCTGCTGAATGTAACTTAGTTAGGCTTAAGTATCAGCCAAACCTGCTACATTTATATATAATAGCATTAATGAGAATTATTGAAAATCGAGAAATAGTTTGCCGTATTGTGATAACCTATAATGTTCAGCATACGTTCAGCATACGGCAAACATAACTTATATTTGCAGTTAAAATATGGGCAGTTATTTCATAATTAGTTTATTTGTTCAAGTATATGTACATGTACATGTCCGCAATAATGGTAAACTCTACATCTCTGCAAATTTGCATCAAATTGCTGACAATGTTTCGTTAAGTACAAATTGTTTGTTATATGTCGAGCAGTTCTTGGAAAAAACATTATAATGAAGTCTGAAATCTACATCAGTCAAATTTAGAAGTACCAACATACGTGTGAATAAATCGGACGAATACATGTGTAAGTTCAAGTTGTCGGAAGTAGAACTTAATATTTAATGGAACATTTTATGTTATAATATTGAAGTCTGTGATATGTTTTGTTAATTTTACAGTAAGTATTCATCCCAATGTCTCATTGTTTTGCCTATTAAAATGTCAATACTTGAATAATGAAATCTTTGTTTTTATTTCAAATAAATTTGTGTACTTTTAACGCTATATAACTCCACTGAATTCTTTTTCACATTTTTTCCCATGTTTTTTTTCACGTTTAGTAATGGATTGAACATTATCAATATGTTATTAACACGGTGTTATCAAGCAAGCATCCATGTTATTGTTCAATGGTTTACAACTTAGCACCACCCTCTCCCAGTTTATTGTTGCAGATTGTAGCAAGTGGCTAAATTAGTGATTCAAACTGTGTGTTAGCTATCAAATTTCTTTAAGTGATGCACTGGTTGACTTCTGCCTGTCATTTATGTGTTAGGGACTCTTGTTTCCATCGTATGTTAACGCCGTGTTGTGTTTAGAATAAATAACACGTATATTATGATTGTACGAGCAGGATTTACAGTCTCTGGTTCTAGCAAAGAGACAAACATTGAACTGTATTCACAATTGAAACGAAAATCATATACGATAACACCAGGGACTGTAGATAGATGGGTCCTGATAACACCAAACTATTTTCTGAACTACATGTAGGAATGAATGAAATGGGGTTCTACGTTCCGTTTACACATCGTATCAGGTTATACTGAGATAACAACCTTAGAGGGAGATGAAGTGGAGCGGTTACATGAAACACCCAAATCTGTCTATTTCCCCTAAATCGACCCAAATCTACTCATAAACCTCCCAAATCTACCCATAAACCTCCCAAATCCACACAAAATCTACATTATATTGTATCACAACGATGTAGTGGTAACAAATATCCCAAAAAAATCATTTTAGAAAAAATAAAGATATAGTTGTTAATTTATTTTGTTAATAATGCATGTCGTTATCACGATGTGCAAAGATAATGAAAAAATCGTTAATTCGGTAATAAATTAGCAACTATATCTTCATTTTTCTCAAATGTACCACCATATAATGTAGATTATATAATGTAGATTTTGTGTGGATTTATGGGTATATTTGGTGTAGATTTGGGGGACATAGGTAGATTTGGGTGTTTCGTGACACCCAGATGGAGGATGACATTTTCCCATCGGACATGCCTCCACCAGAGAATGAAGCCACGCATAGCAGAGGTATGTAGCAGCCATAGCCGTATCCCCCAAGCTACCGTCGGTGGCGCACGGTTACACGAAACACCCAAATCTATCTATTTCCTCCAAATCCACCCAAATGTACACCAAAGCTACCACTAAACCTCCAAAATCTACCTTATATGGTGGTACAACGATGTTATGGTAATAAATAACACGCACAAAAAAAAATCATTTGAGAAATGTTAATTTATTTGTTAATAATGCATGTTGTTATCACAATGTGTAAAAAAAACGCACATCCTTAATTCAGAAATAAATTAACAACTACATCTTCATTTTTCTCAAATGATTATTTTAATTGGTGATATTTGGTACAATAGCATTATTGTGCTACCATATAATGTAGATTGGTGTGGATTTGGGAGGTTTAGGGGTAGATTTTGGTGGATTTGAGCGAAATAGGTAGATTTGGTGTTTTTAAAAATAATGAAACACACAGTTTATTGAAGTTTAGTTTTATTGAATAGTACACGAGTATAGTTAAGAACTTTTCAAACAATGGGCTTTAATGAGATGCAAGAGATCACGGTCATTCGTTTACAGGCTCTGAATATGGGCATACACAGTGGAGTATATATATATATTTATGAATAACATTCAACAACATAAGCATGATTGATAGGTACATTGTATCCACATCACATCATTTATTCAAACCAGTGAACTAACAAGTACTTAATTCATTGTTCAATCTTCACAGAGGCCGTGAGGATACACACAGTAAACACAATACATATGAACCAACAACAACATAACACATCCGGTCTGGTCATACCAAATATTTCATAAAAGTTGTCCAGTATATAAGGCGTAGTTCTAGGGCTGATCGGACTGTGACAGTATAATGTATGGTGTACGATATGGGATAAATCTACAAATGTAGGTACACCTATAAAAAATGTAGGTGCACCTATAAACAGTATAGGTGTACCTATATGTTTTATGGGTGCACCTACAATTTTACAGGTGCACCTATAAATATGGGTGAACCTGCATTGTTAATGAACAGGGTCAAAAGTCTCGTCCAATCAAATTCCTTGTTACAGACTGATACTGTGACTGGGTCATGCCATGTGTCTACGGCGTGGTATTCCAGTGTGGCAGCTCTATATATAAAGTTGAGCATTGGCATACAATACGGTGATTACAATTATATGAACCAGTAATAAAACAATACACTATGTATCAATTATAACACAACTGCGTTATATATATATATATATATATATCAGTAACACGAACAAAATACATGTAGAAATATTGTCATACCATATGCGTCAATAAAGGTTATAATCATCAATAACGGCACATGTATCACATAATAACATTTTTGCAATTTCGCAATAACACTATTATTTTACTATGTAAAACATTAAATATATAATTTAACACGTGCATATTTACATAATGTACTCTAATTATTTATGTACAACTTACAATGAAACCTATTCATTTTTTGTTAACTCTTATTTGACAAATTCGCATCTGTAGGCATCAACATTTATTTTGTTTTAAACAAACTCTTACATTAAAAGGTTACAATACTTAATGGTCAATATTGCTGAAGTGATGTATCTACCGGACCAGAAACGTGTATTAAAAGTTCCTGACGGAACGTATGCATTGAAGTAATGGAGTGTATTGAAGAAAAACTCATATGCTACACATGAATGTAGACAAAAACAAATAACTAGACAGGAAAGCCTACGTTTGGTCTCGAACCTACTGACTGATTGTTTAAAAAGTACATAACTCAAACTGAAGCTTCTATATTCGGTGGTAAACATTTATAAATTGTGTGCGTTTGTAATTGAATTAAGTGAACTAATGTGTAGTTAGTTATGTTAATTACATACTCTCATTAAAATGAGTAAAGAGTTGTGCAGCATTTGTTTGATTTCCATTCTTATAATAAATACTGAAAATGGAAACGGGGATCAACCTCGAAGCAACACACACTAATTAAAGGTTACTAAGCAGACCCGGTTTTATTGTCTGTTCAACACTTGTAATTAAACCAATACTTAATTTCGCCGCTGTTTTACACACATACGAGATATATTTTAACTATATGCCCCTTGGTCAAAAAGTGGGTGTAGTCGAAGAACGTTGAACAACTTTGACACAGTTTATAATCTTTTAACACCTCACACTAGTACTTCTTACAACAAATAGAAAACTAAGGTTTCGATTGTTGATTCATAAGGTTATCGGGCTATGGTGATCAACTATTGTTTCATTGTTGTGAAACACGCTTCTAAAGTGAAATTCAATCAGGCATTATGAACTTAAATAATTCTGTATTTGTAAAACAATGTATACGCATATATCAATACGTCTTGTTCTATAGCAATCGGATAAATATTTGTACTGAAAAGAACAGACAAACGATTTTCGTTTCGTTGTTTAGACGTCATTATTGATCATAGCATTGTTATTTTTGGAATTCAATCCGTTTTCCTCCCCAAACATGACTTATAAAAAGTCGCCCGGACTATAAATCAGTAGTGTTATTATTTACTTTCTTTGGGATCATCAATCCCTCTCTGCGTGGTTTTAAAGTAGAATACCGTTTAAACATGCGCTAGTGGGCGCCGAGAGGTTTTGCAAGTTGTGGTACCTCTCATGAACAGACTCAATAATACAATCTGCTACTTTTCTCTTTTGGTTGTGTTTGTTGCGTCTAAGGGACCCCCTTTCAAAGTTATACTTAACGCGTTAACAGACTCAATAAAATCGAGTCTGCTGTTTTAAAAAATAAAAATGAAACATTATATATTTAACATTCTAATACACCCGCACTATATAGCCTAGTTTAAAATATCTCGTTATATTCAACGATATATCACTGTAATGTTTGCAACGTTAGGAGAATAAGCAAGGCAATGCGAAAGATATCACTGTAACGTTTGCAACGTTAGGAGAGACAGCAAAGCAATGCGAAATATTTCAGATGTGTGCGTTATTTTCACATTTAAGGGGTATTAGAATAGAAATAGAACATCGTTTATGGTGAATTATCTTGTAATATATCACGGTTTGTCGTTCAATTGTAAACAATAATTTCACGAGCCCGAATGAAATTTTTGTTTACAACTGAACCACAAACCGTGATATATTACACGATAATTCACCGTAAATGATGTTCTATTTATTAAATATAGCGTATTTTGAACACCTCAAAACAAATTAACAATATATACAACGTGTACAACTAATCAAAACAAACTATAAGTTTACATCTATGTGTAATAATAAATATAAGTGACCTCTACCGTAAGTCGGTTGTATACATTAAATAGTGCGATATTGCTCTACACATATATATATATACACACATGCATGCTATGTACACACATACATGATTTAATATTTGGATATTGCTACTTTTAAATGAAAATAATGTTACCATGATAAATATGACTACACATCAATAAATAAAATATAACATGTCGCCATATTTAGATCATCCATTGCCAACATTTAAAAGGATAGGGTAAACATTCGTAACAGTCTCACAGTACATGTATACTCTGTAAAAAAAAGTTTTGGACCACGGCAGTGTTCGAACCCGTACAATGATCGCTCAACCATGACATTCGACCATAACTCTTATTATCTCAGTAGATAATTCACAATAGATCAACTATCAACAATAATTATCGTCATCAATGAAAGTTTGCAAAAAATTAATAATCTTTTTATTGGTTACTCGAATGTCTGTAACTGTTATTGTTTTTATGGACTTTGCAACATTTTTTACAGACCCCTTGTGTGTTCGCGATCTTTTTTAAAAATCTTATCTTGTTTATAATTTAATGTTTCTGGTACCAAATTAACCGAGTAGGGTAGACCTTGGTTACTAAAAAGATAATTAAATTCTGTCCACTAGTTTTATTTTTATATGACTTTATATACCCTGGTCCAAAACTTTTTTTACCGAGTATATATTTAAAATATATATGTGACCCTTTAAAACAATAAAAAATCTTCAAAATTTAATACGAATACGTGGATGTTATGGCATATACAGTCACGATAAAGATGTCTTAATGAGAATGATAATAATGACAAAATTAGCGTGAGTTTTAACTATAACCATCTGCAAGGTTAGGCAGTGGCCCAATCGGACTCAGAATTGCTAGCATTTTGAAATATTTTACTTGGTATCAGGAACAAAGGTATACCATATCATGTCTAAAAAAAAGGCTAGAACACACATCTATGCACTGGAGATAAAATGTGCAAAATAAACATTACGAAGTTGCTTGGCTTTTACAAAAAAATGAATCCATATAAGGTTTCGTAACTGTCGTATAATGAACATAACACAACTCGCCCCTCAACGTCTGTGATAAAAATATACTGAAAGGAAAAAGAAACGCAGGGTGCGTATTTCCGCTATATATTGTATGTTTAATATGCTACTGCTAATCGAATGGTACAGGGCGACATTAGGCCTGTCCTTTTAGAAAGAAGGTTTAAACAGCACCGAACACACCAATGGTTACCCCTTTAAAGTTTCATTATCATCAGAATGCGCATTTGGCTCAAGCAGGTGAGCAAACTTAGGCTTTAAATGTTGCAATCACTTAACATTAAATACAGTACTGAACTGGCTCAATTTTTCAAAGAGGAACTTCAGCATTTATGAATTTCTTGTTACAACGTGTACTGTGATTAAAACGTCTACAACATCACAGTTGTGTCCTTTCTCTAACTAACTGCACTTTTTTTTTTACAAAACATCTTGGGATTTCCTTGGAATATATATGGAATTAAGTGTGCAGTATATGCAATATATAGCGGAAATACGCACCCTGCGTTTCTTTTTCCTTTCAGTATATATAATTCCGGAAACTAAAGACACTATACAAATGAACAAATCAATTATCCAGTAAAATGTGTTTTAATAATAGATGACTTCCTGTTTTCTGATGTATTATGGTTCTGTGACATTTGCCCGAAATATCAGTTATAAGGGGCTGGAGAATAAGGAATACCTCTTAACAGGGTCTGTCTACTTAACACTGGAATAATAATATCACGTAACAGGGGCTGAAGTTGACGGAATACCACATAACATGGGAAGGGGAATATGGCATACCTCTAAGTAGGACTGGGAAATACGAAATACCACTTATCCCTCATCAGGGACTGTGTTTCAGGGAAGACAACTTAACCACAGTATGAGGAATACCTCTTAACAGGAGTTGGAAATGCTGAATAACACTTCACGAGCGCTGAGAATACACTAAAGACCTCTACAGTGACTGAGGAATACATAATACGACCTTTGGGACCAACGAGCCGAAAATAGGTCGCTTTGAAGTAGAATACCGCTTAAGCCGGTGCTAGGGGACGTGAGAGGTGTTGCTTCTTGGATTATGTCTCATGAACAGACTCAATAAAACCGAGTCTGCTACTTTATTGTCTTAATTGTGTTTGGTGCTCCCAAAGGATCCCCTTTATCAGTATTTATTAAATGGGCATGGGGAATACGGAATAAGACTTAACATGTTCATTGGGATATGAAATACGACTTAACAGAGGCTGGGAAATACATAATACCAATTAACATTACTGGGGAATGCGGAATACCACGTAGCAGGTTTTGGGGAAATACTGAATATCACTTAACATGACTGGGGAATACGGAATACCACATAGCATGTGTTGGGAAATACATAATATCACTTAACAGGAAATACGGAATACCACGTAACATGAATGGGGAATACGGAATACCACATAGCAGGTGTTGGAAAATACGGAATATCACTTAACAGGGGCTAGGAAATACGGCATACCACGTAACATGACTGGGGAATAGGGAATACCACATAGCAGGTGTTGGGAAATACGGAATATCACTTAACAGGGGCTAGGAAATACGGCATACCACGTAACATGAATGGGAAATACGGCATACCACGTAACATGAATGGGGAATACGGAATATCACTTAACAGGGGCTAGGAAATACGGCATACCACGTAACATGAATGGGAAATACGGCATACCACGTAACATGAATGGGAAATACGGCATACCACGTAACATGAATGGGGAATACGGAATATCACTTAACAGGGGCTAGGAAATACGGCATACCACGTAACATGAATGGGAAATACGGCATACCAAGTAACATGAATGGGAAATACGGCATACCACGTAACATGAATGGGGAATACGGAATATCACTTAACAGGGGCTAGGAAATACGGCATACCACGTAATTTGAATGAGAAATACGGCATACCACGTAACATGAATGGGAAATACGGCATACCACGTAACATGACTGGGGAATACGGAATACCACATAGCAGGTGTTGGGAACTACGGAATATCACTTAACATGAATGGGGAATACGGAATACCACATAGCATGTGTTGGAAAATACGGAATACCACTTAAAACGGTTTGAGGAGTAAGCAATACTACTTAACAGGGGCTGGTAAATACGAAATACAACTTAATATGTTCGTTGAAATACGGAATACCACTTAAAAGAGGCTGGGAAATACTGAATTCCATATACCACGGTATAGGGAGTAAGCAATACGACTAAGAAGTGGCTGGGAAATATTGAATACCACTAAACAGGGGCTGGAGAATACGGAATACCGTTTATAGTGTTCATTAGGATACGGAATAATACTTATGGGGCTGGAAATGCGGATCATCACTTAACAGGGGCGTTGGAATTTACAGAAGATCACACTACAAGGACTAGGGAATAAATACCATAATACCACATAAACAATCTTGTACTGGAATAAGTATAATATCACTTAAGAAATTATTGCAATGCAAAATACCTCAGAGGATGAAATACGGCAAACACGTGTAGTGGTGGTGGTGGTGGTGGTGGTGGTGGTGGAAGGTTGGTGATACCCTTATGATTTGGTTTTAAGAGGAAAGGGAACACACATCTGTATAACGCTTATAAAAGAGCAATCACACACGTTTTCACATCTGCATCTTTCATTGAACGACATCAATGAAGCCAAAACTATAATAGGGGATACTGGGTCCAAACTTTGCATATATAATATATGTCTCCTCAAATAAACTATCACATTTAAAATCGTCATCACTTCTACTTTCATTCAAATCTTAAATCTTAATCATATTTCAACATTTACTTGGCAAACACTGTGTGCATAAATTCAATCGCAACGTCTGCGTATATTAGCCTTTTTTCCTTTTCCGTCCGAAACAATCATGTCTCTGCCATAACTGTGAAAGAACTGAAGGGATTTCCATTGGTCAAAAGAATCAAACTTTTCGGGAGCATTTGTCTCTTATTGGTGACATTTCTTGTTTGTAGACTGTGTTATATGTGAATTCTGCAGTTCCTGTAGAACTTTTATACATGTTTTAATTAAAAGAATCACAAACTATCCCCTGAAATTAGTTGTGAGGCATTGTAATTATCGGTAACCCAAGACAGCGGCACTGCCTGAACAAACTAATACATGTATTTATATTAAAATTAATTATTAATATTAAAAAGTATATAATATACACGGTTTTATAAAGCATTTACACAAACACTAAGCTATGAATTTAACATATATAAAGTCAAACACTTACAACCATTTGGCTTAACATGGTAATATACGGTACATAATTTATTGCTAAGTTCTATATTTTATCCGAAAAAAATGCCTACCACTCCCCTTGATACAGCTCTGTGGAAGCCAAATGCTTGCAAGAATTCGCCACCCATAGATAATGCGGAAGGCCCTTTATAAGTTATTGTGCTTGTATCATATGACATTAAGGAACTTTCCTATATGTATTCTTCACCAATGCAATAATTATCAAAGTATGTAAAATATCCATTACCTAACAAATACATATTTTTTATGCTTTTAAGTTTTTGTTTTATTTGTTGCAGAAAACTGTTCACGACGTCTCACACACTAAATGTATTGCATCGATATATACGGTGTAATGTATGGATATGCACAGCAGAAAGCCAAAAACGCAATCCCGCCAGAGCGTTGTTTTATTTACCATCATTTTAACACCCCTCAAAATTGGTTAACTAGTATTATGTATCCTTTCATTTCCATGGGCCCTTGCTAGCAGATGGCTTTTTCATACTAGAAGAAAGTGCAAGGTCAGTCTTCTGTTTGACTGACAGATAAGATTCCCTCGCCATATATGCGTCCACAATAGCTGTATCGTCGGGAGGAAGGTAGTTGACTTCGTTGGCCATTTGGGCAAATATCTCTTCCTCGGTCAAAAACTCTTTCGATGACGAAAATGCTGAGTGTTTTTTAACTATAGTAGAAATAAATATATATACATAAATAAACAAAAATACAAGATACATGATGTCTAACTAGCGTTATAAAAGCCATATTAACCTTTAGTCCGCTACATATTTGTAATGGACTGTTCTTACTTTGAATTAAGACCATTAAATTTATGTTTCAAAGGGTTGCTTTGGAGAAATGACTGATTAGTAGCCGGATATTGTAAACATTAATTAGCCTCTGGGTTTACGATGGCCGCAAAAGCTATTGTAGTCGCCCTTAGCAGGCTAAGGGTTAAAGTCAAACTTATATATGTACCATACATATATTTAAAATGTAGAATTACATAAACGATGTAAAACTAAATTATGTAAACCCTATAAGTAATGTATACAACAGTCTAGAAAAAAAAAGAGTATGATAATGGACCTTTGGAAACGGCCGAGCACGACACATACGAAATATTGCAGTCTCGGTTTGATTGAGACTGTTCATGAGTGAACTTTTTTAACATTGTAGGAAAAACACGTGTCCCAAAGATGTTAAATTGACAACTTTAAAGCGTAAATCTACTCTGAAAATAAACACAATTTTTAAAATACAGATTTCTGCCCGTGTAGCAGCATCTTTCCAGTAACAGTCAACAGTATACACATATATTCTACACTTCGTTACATTGTCAACAGCTGTAGAATAACCGAAGAGGTCAGAATCTCGACCGCTTCCAGCTTACGCATTGTGCATTCCTGTATATTCATCCACAAATGCAACCGACCAATCAGATATGGGCACTAATCGTACTGTATTGTTTGGTATTATAGAGCAGATTAGAAATCCAACAGAAACAGTTTAACAATGACTTAATTAATTAAATTGTCATTATACAACAGAAACGGCCTTGAAGTAGTTCGGTATTCCCGTCATCTGTCTTTCTGTAGAACAAAGGAATATACATTACCGTTATATTACATTCAATGTATCGTTCATTTATTATCCGCTATAACTAGTATTATATACATGTATATAAACTGTTGGGTTGCACAAAGAACGCTTACATTTTAAAGCATCAACGGACTACACATATACAAATCAGATACACTCGTTTAGGTAATTCATTTTAATTAAAGAATGAGTTACTGGCAATTTAATGCAAATACCATCTAACAGAATATCGTAAAGTTGAACTTTTATCCATTTGCTTTTTACAGGAACAAAAAAGCGGTATACTTACGTATTGATCTTCTAGGTGTAGTTGATGACTTGGATTTTGATTTAGTTGATCGGGCCGACTTCTTGGACTTTCCTGCCTCCGAAACTGCCCCATCAAAGTTTGTTATCTCTCCGTTCATGAAATCAGTCATCTCTTGATCTTTTTTGCTATCTAAAATATCAGACACATGTGTTAGGTTAGTTTTTCCGCGGGATTGTTTTCAATCAAGCAAATAACGGCATAAATGAACTAGTATATAAATATTAAATTCATGAGCGACTGATAGCAAAATGTTTCATCATGAAGGAAATGAATATAAGAGTAAGTATGAAAATCGAAAGGAAACCTCTCACAGAACACAGTCAACCAAACACACGCAATACAATTAACAACAACTTCAAAAGTAGATACAAAAGTCGAACAGGAAATGTAACATTCAAGGACCACAGTCAATCAAAAACACGTACAGAAACAAACAGTAATTACACAAACGAACATAAGAAACACATGAGTTCAAGGAAAAACTGCATATATGAATATCATACAATTCCTCTGGGATGAAAAAATAACAATATTGATTGCATGTACGGGGAGACACTCTACGGTCGCCACACGACACAAACAACAAACACTATTGTACAGTATCCAAGGACCACGGTCAACCATGTTAATAAGTAAGGCCTGTGACATCACAGACAATAAACGGTTGATAATATGACTTTCGCCTTGGAACGGTCAGTGGAAAAACGACCACTGGGGGATGGGGGTAACTGGGTGGGGGATGGTTAAACCAGGTTCAAAGGTGCACCAATCCCCACTCTTACCCTATTGTCATTCTAATAAAACGGGACAGTTTAAATAAATATATCTCCGCCAGGTTATATTCACTAACAAATAAGGCAGCATAATAGGCAATACAAATATAGCACATAGATGATCGTGAACATTTGCATATATAAAAAACAAAAGTCTTGAAAGCCACAAAGCAAGTACTCAATGACTTGGCAGAGCCTCACGAGAGACAAACTATTAAGGGTACGACATGACACGATTTACTCGAGAACATTTTGTAATTCTCCGTCAGCCGCGGCGAAAAACTTGCATGACACGTTGGCAACTGAAATCGTTTAGTAAAATAATGCAAATGCTTTATGTGCAGTAATTAATACACGACGGAGTGACACTGTTATAGATCCAGTATGCCGCGCCTGTAAATTAAAAAAGGAAACAGGAAGGTAACATCGAAGAAATTATAACTACTCCTTGTCGGGTCGTTTATTAGAAGTGGATATAAAAGTCGAACAGGGAATGCAGCATTCAAGAAGCACCGCCAACAACAGAAACAAACAGCAACTACAAATATTAATAAAACGCAAGATATGGGGCATCACACATATAAAAGGGTTGACAATAGGGCTACCGCCTTGGAACGGTCAGTTGCAAAGAAAGGCCGCTGGGGTTTAAAATAGGTTCTAGGGTGCATTAAATCTCACTCTTACTCTACTGTCATCCCAATAAAAAGGGACAGTGTAAATAAATATATCCCCGCCAGGTTATATTCTCTAACAAACAAAGCAGCATTAATATGCAACATAAGTAAAACACATAAATGATCATGTATATATAATATAAAATAACAAAATTCTAGAAAGCCACAAAGCAAGTACTAAATGACTTGGCAGAAGCTGGAGCAACACGAGAACAAACCGTTAAAGTTTAGCAGTTGTAAGGTTGACCGGACGTAACCTATATTTCTGGGAATGTAGGTCATCATAGCAAAGAAAATGGTGACACGCCATGTCGATAACAGGAAGGCAATGATGATGATCAATACCCAACCATTACAAGGTGAGATTAAAAAGTTATATCGAAACCTGCACGTGACCTATAATTCGGAGAAAGTAGGAGACATCGACAAAAATTGATTAAGCATATCGGGTAATTCTACTTTTGTTTCTCAAATTAACATATAAACGTAATTATTGCGATTACCTTCAGCGCTCTTATCAGGCAGTATCATCGTCTGACTTCGCAACACATTGCTCCGTGAGGACTTGAGTCTCCTAGTTACTGAACCTATACGTGTGCTTGTTGCACTGCGCTTTAACTTCAGTGAACCCGTCTTACTTCGTTTCGTACTTGGTGCTTTAACGCTTAATGCCTTTACACTTTCTGCTTTAATGCTTCCCTCATTTGCACCTGCTCTTGATTTTGCACGTGGTACTGCCGCTGATGTCACACTTGGTGCTTTAACGCTTCGTGCACTTATACTCGGTGCCTTAACACTATACGCCTTCAGACTGGGAGCTTTTATACTTCTGTCAGTCATGTTTCCTTCTTCCTGAATAGGAACTTCCGTCCTACCATCTGTGATTGGTAGAATGTTTCTAACGTGACCATTAGCTTTCGGCCCTCCATTGCTGTAGTGAAATGATTTTTGCTTCGAATTCCTCATACTGCGAGTCGCCTTGCTTCCTTGTGGGCTGATTGGTACCACTATACCGTTGTCCATTTCTTATGCACGTGAATCAAATGGATACAACATTAAAATTCATTAACGAAGTCGGTTTAATAATGGAATGATAAAAAGACTAAGCCATGAACGTCTCGGGAATATATTTCAAAACCAGGTACTTAAATTCTTGCAAGCGATCAATAAAGTATACTTCGTTACCAAAATACAGCTAAAGCCAAAGGGACATAAGATGAAATTACATTAATTATATTGTTTTAGTAAAGCATGTCTGTGTTAGTAGTAAACGTCATGACAGCAGGATTTGTGTAATCAAAATATGTGTATACATGCTTTGTCAAATATATTTGTGCAATTTCTTCAAAGTTTGAAAACATATTGTTAGGGCCAAAAGAAAAGACCTGTTTGCATCAAATGTTTGTATTAGCTTTAATTAGGCATCCGATGCAAATAATGTTAACAAAACCTTCTATTTTTTTAGAATCAAACCTTCCTTCTGCTTACCTGTGAACGGATCTATGTCCGACAATGTTACGGTGCCGAAGCTTTCCCATGATCGACCCTTAAAATCAAGGTTCATAGAGGTTTCTCCCAGAGGATTCGTCATCGTGTCTGTATAAATAGTGTAATATGGAACATTTAATGTCTTTATGACGTCTCGTATCGGTATTGTTCAGTTTTTTTAATTGGTAAACATCTATTTCCATTTCAGTTGGTAAATGGAAACCTATGTCAGCCGTTGTAAATGTTGCGGCAAATTGTTCGTGGGTGGTGAGGGTTGGTCGGGTGCGTGGGGTCAAAGGCGTTAAACCGTTTTTAATGGCAAATTGGGGGACAGTAAATATATATTCGGATTTCAGAATCATGTATAAAATGTTAAGATCGTGCATGTATTGATCTAAAACGCGTTGAATATCTCAAACATGTACATTTATAGTAACTGGAACAAACACAAGTTCACATTAAATAATACCCGAATATCCGACATTAATTTAACTTTAATCAACCTCTGAACATTTTATAATTTGATACCTTTCTTTTTTGATCTTGGTGTCCTAGAAGTGCCGTTTCTAGTTTCTACAATGGCTTCATACTCACGCTCCATAGACGCCGGCGCGTCCAAACTCATCGACATCTCTCCCAGAGGGTGGTCCTCTGACAATGCAACATATGATTATATTATGTATAGTACTGAAGACGACATTTGTCTATAGTATCGCGTTACTGTTAAACAAAGGTTATGCGTTCACTGAGGTATTATTTTTTCACTGATTATCGAAGCGTCAATATAATGCCTGTTGAACTTTCAAAAGTAGAGTAAAATTAAGAAAAATAGTCCTATAGCCCAGTTCGGTAACATGATTTGCTTCCCTTTAATGGGAAATACAGAGTTGTCGTATTTTCAACTTCCTGTGAGCAAATTACTTTTCTTATCTCAAAACCGATATTTCCCACCGCCAACTGGTCATTGAAAAAGCATGGAAAGCTTGCTTATTACTGCTGACATGCTACATGACCGGGCAGTTCGTGTATATATGTTGAGGCCAGATTAAAGTTATTTCTTTGGTTAGCATTGCTATATTGAATATTATCTAGGTTATAGCTTAAACAAAACACAACAATTTACTTGACTTCAATGAAGAAAAATATAAGTTAATAATTTAGCCGTACTAAATAAAAAACTTTTCTGGTAATTCTTTATTGTTTTGGAAAAAAACCAAAACCAAGACACAATTAATGAAAAACCTGCTTAATATGTTTACTTCATACAAAAGCTTTATTTAGCAGGCTTCGTCATCTGATATTTAATTGAATAACAAAATTGTATGTCTAACAATGATTTACAGTAAGGGTTCATACTATTGGGTTTGCAAATTTTTACTCTTGGACATGCAGGGTTGTAATATCCAACTTCCTGTGAGCAAATTGTGCTAAAAGCTGAAGAGATGTTAAAGGGACATAATCTTTTTAAGTAATTACCTAACTGGGCTATAAACGACAGCACCAATCGTAATGGCACCGTAGGTCTGCACTGTACCACAAACTATGAGCAAATTGAATATTAAATGAAAAGGACAATGCACAATTCAAATTACAGTTAAATTAAGGGATGTGGTTAGTTGTAAGATTTCATTTTATCTCGCTTTTTCTCAGTAATATTTCTGTTGTATCCCATAAAGAGACAATAATAACATTTAACAAACCTGTTAAAAGAATCTTTTTCTCTCTCGCCTTTTCTCTCTTTTGTTTTTTCTTGTAGTGGTAAAAACAACAAATCAAAATGATGACAACGATGATAAGTACAGCGAGGACAACCATGAGGATAATCAACCATGTCCAGTCGTAGGCGCTGGCTACGGTTGTTGTTGGAATGCCTAATACATATAATATCATATCAACGTTATTAAAGAAATAATTAGTTGGCAGTTAATATAATACAATATTATACCTCATTTGCATATTTCCTTCTTTGCGCAATGTAACGTCATCAGATCACTATTCTTGTTGTTTTATTTTGTTGGTCAGATTCGTTATAATATAAAAAATAATGTATGGGGCTTCGGTCCACATGAAGTTTATGGACTGGGCAGTCAGTCAGCTTCGGTCCATATAACATTCTAGGTCTGACTGCCAGTCCATAAACTTGCATATAAACCTCAGCGCCATACATGATTTGTGACAATTATCCTGCATTGTTTGAAATAATTAAATAATTAAAGCTATGTTTTCAAAGAGTGTATAAATATATATCTGGCATTCACGAACAGCAATTCGTATGATAAGTTAGCATTGCCTTTAATTGGGCAGTGACAATTACTTTGTGCTACACAAACAGTATATACAGTGCTTTGGGTGTATAGAATCATTGGTAGTAAACAATCATTTCCTGTTTAAATTCTTTTTTTCTCAGCTCATATATTCTAGATTATTTTAAAACTTTCCAGGCTTGAAGATATATCATATAAGCATACATTTATTCAACGGTGAAATTATTTGGGACACTTTTCCATGCAAAATATATCACTACGTGCAATACCTCTCAGAAAAAATGATTCTATACTACCTGAATGAAGTGTGTTTTTGAAACGAAAAAATCATACTGTCACAATAAACTCAGAAATAAATATTTGCTGTTTTAACAAATTTTAGGGACAAAAGTCAAAATGCAATCATCAATTAAGGTAACTTGTTGAAGTTTATGTAAATATTAGTGCAAAAACACCTATTAAAAAATCATAGTTTCAGGACAATAATTTTAGAAATTTTCCTATCATTCAACTAAAAGGGTAAATCCCCCCCCCCCCTTCATAAAAGCCCCCCCCCCCCTCCCCCCCTTCAAAAAAGCACTGTATTACACGACAAATGTGACAAAACATATTTAACGAACGTAGAAGCATTTCAGATTCAACTCTACATTGCCAGATAAAAGAGGTTAAATTATAAAAACGTTCCAGTGTAGTGTACGCTAGCGTTGTTTTAATCACACTGCAACCTTGTTTAAAATGTAGCATTCAAGGACGATAGTCAACAAAATTTACGCTTAGAAACAAACCATACTTAAAAGGACAAATAAGGTATATGACATCAGAAACATAAAAGGGTTGACAATAGGGGTACCGCATTTGAAAGATGGAGTGCGTGGTCCAGTGGTAGAGCGCCGAACTCCAGATCGAGAGGTTGTGGGTTCGATCCTCGCCGCGGCCACGTTATTTATCCTTGAGCAAGATAATTAATCAACATTGCTTAGTACTGGTTCTATCCAGGAAGCCATCGAGAGTGATTAATCAAGAACTTGTTTCGCAATCCATGTAAAATAAATACGTTTAAACTAAAACTAAAGGTCGGAGGTAATAAAAGGCCGCTGGGAGTTTAAACCAGGTTCTAGGGTGCAACAAACCTCACTTTTACCCTATTGTCATCCCAATAAAACGGGACAGCGCTGATAAAGATATCTCCCCGATTTTATGTCCTCTAACAAACTAGGCATCATTTATAGGCAATATAACTATAACACAAAGGTGATCATGTATATATGAATATAAGAAAGCCTAGAAAGCCACAAAGCAAGTACTCAATGCCTTGTCAAAAGCCAGAGAAACACGAGAATAAACCATTAAGGGCAGGACAAGAGCAGATTAGAGCCAAACATCAAACGTTATCGTCCTCTCATGATTTATTTAGACAGCATTACAGGGTCCACGATCTGTCCTTTCATCGCACAATCAAAGAGGAAAACCACAAAAGTCAGAAAAACACGAGCATAAGCCATTAAGAGCACGACAAGACAAGAGTAGAGCCAAACATCAAACGTTATTGTCCTCTCAGGATTTATTTAGACGCCATTATAGTGTCCACAATCTGTCCGGTCATCGCACGACCAAAGATGAAAGCACCAATCACTAAATATGCAGTGCATTGCAAAATGATATGGACATAACCAATGTTGAGGATATATAATAGGAGGTGCGTTTTGACTGAGATCCATACCTTTTAAAGATGTCCTCACCCAGTACCTATAAATACATGCACACTACCCAAGTGAATGTGATAATACTGATGGTGCAAATAGTGTCTTCCAGTGAACTTGGTAATAACAATTATATGATAATAACGTCGATGGAAAAGTTGTGTTTCAGTGACTTTATACAGTTTTATTAGATCCTGGGACCATACGCCGCTGGATATATGGGATGAAATAAAGATACAAGTATTTCTATATCCACCGCCATATTCTTGCCATCTTCGGGATGGTTTAAATTCTGTACTGTTGATTTTTATGAATACTGAGTTCTGCTCAACCCAGGGCTATAGGGCGTGAGCGGTAGCTAGCATATTTCACTTCCGCTCAATCACACCGAGACTGCAATATTTCGTATGTGTCGTGCTCGGCCGTTTCCAAACGTCCATTATTATACTCTTTTTTGGTAATACCGATGACATAATAATAAAGATGAATCAAAAGTTGTGGTCCAGTGGCTTTGGTAATAACGATGCCATACAAATAACGATGATGCACAAGTTGTGTTTCAGTGACTTTGGTAATAACGATGAAATAATATAAACGGTGATGCAAAATTTGTATTTCAGTGACTTTGGTAATAACGATGATATAATAATAACGATGAAACAAACGTTGGGTTACTTAGGTAATAACGATGACATAACGATGATGCAAAAGTTGTGTTCCAGTGACTGCATGTTTAGTGGTGGACCCATTTACAGTTCGCCACTACGCTTTCCTTTTTGATTGTGCGATGACCGGACAGATTGTGGACCCTATGATGACGTCTATCTAAATACTTGTAGGCCGGCAGCGTTTGATGTTTATCTTTAATCTTGTCTTGTCGTAGCCTTAAAGGTTTATCCTCTTGTTGCACTGGCTTCTGCCTAGTCATTGAGTACTTACTTTGTTGAGTACTAAGCTTTTTTTTTTATATTATATAAACATGATCGTTTTTGTGTTTTACTTATATTGCCTATTAATGCTGCCGTGTGTGTTAAAGATTTTAATCCGGCGAAGATATTTTTATTTACACTCCCATTTATTGGGATGACAATAGGGTAAAATTGAGGTATGGCTCCCTTTTTGCTTTTTTTTTTACCGTTCAAAGGCGGTAACCCTATTGTCAAGACGTGTGTGATGTCCTATTCTGCCTTTATTCATCTTTAAAGTTGTTCTTTGTTTCTGTGTGTTGTGTGTGTGTGGTTGACTGTCGTCCTTCAATGCCACTGTTCCTGTTCGATTTTTATTTTATATTTACTTTTGGAAATAACAATGACATGATAATAACGATGATGCAAAAGTCGTTTTCCATTGACATTGGTAATAATGATGATATGACAATAACGATGACGCAAACGTTGTTTTCCATTGACCGTGGTAATAACGATGATATGACAATAACGATGATGCAAAAGTTGTTTTCCATTGATGTTGGTAATAACGATGATTTGGCAATAACGATGATGCAACTGTTTTATTAGAGTGATTCGATGATAACGATTGTGCAAATGTAGTTTTCCACTGATTGTGATAATAACGATGATGCAAATGGTGTCTTCCAGTGGCTGTGATAATAACGATGATGTGATAATAACTATGATGTGATAATAACGATGATGTGATAATGCCATTGAATGTGATAATAACGCTGATGTAATAATAATGATGATGTGGTAATAACGGTGATGTGATAATGCAAGTGACCGTGATAATAACGATGATGCAAATATTGTTTTTCATTGATTGTATTGATGCACAGGTTATCTTTCAGTGAATTGGACGATAATTATTAAGCAAATGTATATTGTGAAATAACGACGATTATGCAAATGTTGTTTATTGTGATAATAGCGATGACGCAAATATTGTTTTTCAGTGATTGTGTTGATGCACATGTTATCTTTCAGTCAGTTGGACGATAATGATAAAGCAAATGATGTTTACTGATATGAACGATGAGATGTGAAATGTGTGCGTAAACTATATTCAAACCAATCTGCGAACCACCACCATCTCGATGTCACTGCAAGTGCAATATAATAAACGTGGACTCATTACATGTAACTGAAAAGGAAAACAAGCATAACATAATTAGAAACGATTTTTTTTTGTTTTTAGATAATTACATTTAAAACAAACGAATCTACAATTATATTCAATTCGTAAAGCTGAAAGTATCTGTATATCGAATACATATGATACTGAAACCCACGTAAGACGACATTAATCACGACGAACTGATAGTGCAAAGCAAGAAACTTTGCCTATAAACTTACACATATTCAAATTTTAAATGAGGCTACAATTTGTTGACTACTACTTAACAAATAAATCACAGTAGGTTACGGTGTCCTGTTAGGGCCATGTTGCCGTCGCATCTTACCATCGACGATCGACCTAGGTCGATGCTTACCATCTACCATCGCATATTACCATCGCATCTTACCATCGACCATCGCATCTTACCATTGACCATCGACCTAGGTTAATGGTCGATGGTAAGATGCGATGGTAACATGGCCCTAACAGGACACCGTAGTAGGTCGTTTAAACTTGCAATAACAAATGTTCAGATGTATCCAGAGGATAATTGTTTTAAACAAATATTATATAAATAAATACGTGAAAACACTGTCTCTTTATTCGTTTCTTATAAGAGAGTTTTGTAACAAGTACAACGGAAGGAATAAAGCGTGGAAGGCTCCCAACATAGGGTTTGATAGACTGGGTAACAAAATGTTTACTTACTTTCAGTAGTTAGGACCATGAGTGCTCCGCCGGTGGGCAGCGTTGTTGATGTTTGACCTGAGGCACATACCGTAGGCGTCAAACTCAGATTAATCGTGCCGTTGTTATCCGTTGTTGCTGCCTAAAATTCGATCCAGTACATTGAGGATATGCAGAATAATTAATATAATAATATTGCTAATCTAAGTAGATACATAAGTCGAACAGGAAAAGTTGAATTCAATGACAACATTCAACTCAAATCAAGAATCGAAACAAACAACAATAACAAGGACAAATAAAATGTAAAGTATATGACAACACAAACATAAACCGCTTTAGATCAGTCAGTGGTCAGTTTGTCTTTATCGCAGAGTTCTTAATTTTACATTTTCTTTTTTAAGTAAATCCAGGGTTACGACAATACAGTTTTGCAAAACAAAAATCAAAGTTGAAGACTCAAAACAAACCAAAAGGACACACAGAAATCTTGAAGTATTTAACAAAGATTATGTTCAGAACATCAATGTATTGACCTAGTATTGTTTTGAATTTAAACGTACTTGCATCTAACTGAATAAAAGTTTAACAAATTCCGAGTTTTCAATTATTTTCGTTATTCTTTTTTGTTCTACCAAAGGGTTAATTATTATATAGGTGCAATATTATCATGTCATAGTAATTATTATATGAGTGCAATATTATCATGTCATAGTAATTATTATATGAGTAAATTGTTTGAATTGAACTATTCAAATAATTGTTTATAATGATTTGCCCTCAAAAGAGTTATGTAGAAATATTAACGGGAGACCGCGAGTTTTGGAAAATAAAGACTGTGTGGTGCTGCTTTGCAAGCACATTTCAAACTCTGTGACTGTTATATCCGAAGTAGTGTCGAGATATTAAACATATACTTACAACACAGGTTAGTCTGTAAGTTGTAGAATCATCCACCGTGGTGTCGAGATTATACACCGTTGTGAAAAAGGTGCTGGTAGATGTCGTGGGTATAGTAAACAGACATCCTACCGTTCCTGAGGCTGTAATAGAAAGAGAAAATCAAATAAATTAGTCAAAACAAATTCAGTTTCAACAGATACAGTACTAAAAGTAAATTTTATTTTATACTTAATATGGTATATACGCATTTGTACATGGTCGGTGACATTTCCTTTGATGTATGCAGACCATTAAATAATTTAATTTAGGGTAACTAAAGGGCGTGGCTATACCGTACTACAACTACCAGATATTGGAATTTAGAGTACGGTCACTATGACGTCACAGTGTTACTAAGTACACCATGCAACACAAAAGATAGAGTCTGTCTCAGCTCGTTGGTTATTTGGGCTACGCCCATCTCCTCGGTGTTTAAATAAGCTAACTCGCTGAGACCAGACTCTATCTATTACATATAACACTAGAATTAAAGGAACCTCCAACGACTGCGTCGCTTAAACCCAAATGATGATTACACGGAAGCGAGGTCGGTAAAAACTGCTTTCGGACAAATCAATAGGTATACCTGTATGCCATTTAAAGTCAAACCAAATGGCGCCATTACAAGACAGAAAGCCTAAATAACCAGTGCTAAAAACTCTTTTTGTTTTCAAGCAGCAATACATGAAAGTTTAATCATTCATCTTACTCGAAAAAAACGGATGCTTGGTTGTACAGCCGGTATTGTTGACAAAGATGGTGGTAAGATTCTGGCTATCGCAGGAGCTGATGGTGCTCGTGTTAACACCTGGACAATAGGTTCCTGTGCTATCTGTGTACGTGTACCGGAAGGTGCCGAGAAGAATGTCCATACACAGCTCGGAGTCTATGGCAGCATTTTCATATCCTTCAAGAATTAATAAAAACAAAAGAAAAAGAATAAACAGTATGGAGACAGACAAACCTATATAGAGCAAAATGTCACAATGGTGAAACATTTTAAACCCGTTGATCACTTAATAATCATTTACATTTCAGAGCATTAGTCCGGAAAATAACCGCAGTTAAATATTTTAATTTAAAAATTGTTGACAATAATATTATTATTTCCGTTAGGTATTGTATGGAGGAAAACTAATGATTTGGTCATTATACACGTATATTTTTCTCATTTTTTCAGCATTAGTATTTCGGATATATTCCTAACGAGGTTTACAAGCCATACATGGTATGACTAAATAACAAAAATGACTATTTTCTGAAAACATATTACTTTGCCAAACTTATCTCTTAACAAAAACTGCCAACCTAGATACCGCAAAAAGGTTGGTATGGAAGAGGACCTCAATTGTATTATAAAAACGTATCTTGTCTTCTCGTGCTCTTAACGGTTCATTATCGTGTTGCTCTACTTTCTGTTATTTAGTATTTACTTGTTCTATATTCATATTTACATACTCATCTGAGTGCATTACTTATATTGCCTATTATTATGCTGCCTTTTTTATTACAGGATACAACATGGCTTAGACTTCCTCATTTACTCTGTCCCGTTCAACTGATATGACAATAGGGTAAGGGTGAGATTTGGTACAACCTAGAACCTGGTTTACACCCCCAATGGCCGTTTTTCCACTAACCGGTCCAATGAGGTACCTCTGTTTTCAATCCGGTTATATTAGTGGTTTCACGTACTTTGCTTCGTAATGTAATTATGTATCCATGTAATGTGTATTTGTTGCCAATGTGTGTTTTTGGTTACGAATGAAAATGTTCTTGTTTAACTTTTGTATCTACTTTTATATAAATAATCACTGTCACCTAGATAACAGATATAACTTCTGAAAGAAAATTCGAAATTTAAGAAAAGATAACCGGTAGAGCTCACTAAAAGTAGATATAACAGTCGAACAGGAAATTTAGCTTTCGTGTACTTTAGTCAACCAAAGGCACGCCTACAAACACTTACATGCATGACTTGTACGTATACTGAAGCACGAAGAAACGCAAATCGGGAATTTCCCCTATATATCCACTGTTTTTATTATGATAACATTTGCTATGACTTAGAGCTAGCTGTCTTGAACAGTGGTAAGTGCTTATAGAACTAGCGTTATGGCGAGTGAGAAAAAAAAGTTACTTTTAAAAAACATCAATTTTTTATTGTATTGCAACATCTCCATGCAAACTCTTATCGGAAACGCGGAGTTAGCAAAATTGAATCAGAGTTTTTAGTTTTATGACGTCACTTGTCCTGTGGTCATGTATTTGAATATCTTATGCTGTACAGATGACAAAATCTAAACCAGATGAATACTTATCTGCAACTAATTCTTACCATTTTTAACCATGGTGTTATACTCGGCCGTGTCCAATGTCTCCGTACATACTTCGGTCTCGTTTGTTATGACAGTCGTCGGACTAAATCCCGCTAGGCGAAGGCCGCTGAGACCAACTTCCGTTGCTGATAATATAAAAAGGTGTTCTTCAGTTTCAATTGGCATCCAACGGTTAAGCGATTTAGAATAGCAGTAACGTTTAACTTACTTGACACATTTTTAAAATTATGTGACATTTTCGATGTCTAGGTGAATTTGAGATTGCTAACCATTTACAGGGAATGAGTCTTAATGAATCGTTGTTTGATTATTCCTTAATTGTATTGTAAAATTGAAGTGTTAAATTATAAAACATTAATAAGATACATTTAAAGCTATTTCGTTCTATAAGTTGCATTCTTTAAACACTTTCAAACAAAACGAATCTCGTATAAACCGTAAATATAAATACTGATAAAATAAAATAATAATAATTTTCTTAGTATGCAACTTAGTTTAACTTTACTTACTTGTGTATGTTCTTCGTCAATAACGTTAATTAAAGTGCTACATGTATCCCTTTGCATATTTATGTTGTTTTTCACATATAATAGCATATGGAGTATTTTAAACAGGACTTAGTTTTGCCTGGTATAACATGTGTATACTGTGCATTTCATGGTGTCTAGGACTTAGGTCGGAATCTACAGTTTTCTTTGAAATTCAGACTATTTTCAGACATGTACACTAATTACGTTAAATAACTTGAATTCTATTTTTCAGAACTAACAAACATGCCCTATTCCTGAAAGACCATATAATTTCCTCTTAAAATATAGCAAATACATGCTAGAAAGCAACAAAGTCAGTTTCTCTGCCTACAAATACAATTCATTTACCCCACCCACTTAGCACTCAAAAAAAGGAAAACATGACATTTATAGAGACACGGCAGCATATACCTGTCCCTTATTGAGATATAACGCATCCATAATTGAATGACAAACACTCCAAATTGTCATAAAAATGCTATTTCTACATACCTTATCCGGCTTTTTTTCCCGTAATCTTATGTCGAATGGAGAGATGAAAGTATTGATCAAATAAAGCTACCATTTACAACATAGCCACCAGTTACTAGTTTCTGTTTACAGACTCTATACCGGTCACAGTACAAAAACTTTATTTACACCAAAATTAACTATTATGGCATACTAAGTCAAAAACACCACATTTGTGGATTTCTTTTTTATTGTCTAGCCTGTACATGGCTTTTAATCTCTTAGATTTCTGTTTTATAAGAAATTCCCGTTAGTTTTGCCTGGTATAACACGTGTATACTGTGCATTTCATGGTGTCTAGACGTCGAATATGAATATATATTTTTTATTACTTTCTATATGTTTTCATACCTGATATGATTGAATAGAATGAAAACAGACGCTCCTGGATCTATTTGCAATCTTGTCTTAGCCATCCGCTTAGCTTCACAAAGCCAAACATTCATTTTGACCGCCATGTTTACATGCAATTTATTGACAGCCGAATATCAAAATGGCGACGACGGAACATTTTATTTTTCTAGTGTAGGGTGACTTAAAGAAATCAGTTGACCAATAGTGTAAATAACAAAATATAAACGCAGAAAACTATTTACCTACTTTTATTTGCTAGATATAATGGTTTTCATTCCAAAATAAAAGTAAAGTTTAATCGATTGCTGGGGTGCTGAACAACACCATCCTGCATAGCCTACGTTTTACATCCGAACGCTAGAAATAAACACGCGCAGACGACAATTTCTAAAAATAACGCCGCCATGATTTTTGATTTTTTACAATTTAAACAAGGGGAGTCAAAATGAATTTTAGGCTTTGTAAAGCATACCGGATGACTATGACAATATTGTAAACAGAAACAGGAGCGTCTACTTTCATTATATCTAACCATATCAGATATGGAAACATATAACAATAAAAACAAAATCGATTAATATTCGACGTCTAGGCACCCTGAAATGCACAGTAGGCTAAGCATCGAAAAAACACTTATTTGGGAATTTGATGTGCATCAATACGTATGTGCAGGTGTGCGTCCTAAAGTCGTGATTAGTATTATATATATATCTAAGTGAACGTAATCCAAGGTGATACCAATGTGTATATGTATGAATATAAATGTAGTAGATAATTGAATTGAATGTTGTTTAACGGTTCATCAACACAGTATAGGTTATATAGAGCCGCACCAGAGAGAGAGAGGGGAAGGATACATAGGAATCCGGGAACCGTGCCCTACTCTTATTATCAAATAGATTCCTGTGGTTCTTTAACGTGCTCGGAGGATAGACCGATACACGGGACCGCCCGGTTTACGTCCCCATCCGACGGACGAGGCAATGGGAAAGTGTCTTGCCCAAGAACACACCGACGGAACTCAGTGGCACTACGGAGGATTGAACGAATGTAGAAGAGAGAGGACTGTTTTGAAATATAACAGTATTTGCTTTTTATGGCAATATGGCATAGGTATTGACACTTATCACATTGTCAGTTGACTGAAGGAATTCGGGACAGGCGACATGTTGACATGTAGTAGAATATTGCTGAAGCCGGTGCTAGGAGGCGTGAGGTGTTGCATTTTACATTACCTCTCATGAACAGACTCAATAAAACCGAGTCTGCTACTTTTATATCTTGTTTGTGTTTTTGCAGTGGGACATAATCTCGTGATAAGGCGGCATATGTAGGGTAGTTAAAACAATAAACCTAGCTGTTTGGCATCATAGCTCTTTTCTTTGAGAGGGCGCCAGCTGGGGTATCATTTCTGCGATGCTCACACTGTTATTAATAAACATTGCCTAAACATGTGAGGGTCCTATACGTTGGCCCATTTGAAACTCAACTCAACATGCTTTAAACTTTGAATCTAATGGTAACATAATGTATGAACAGACCCATGACAATACTTTGCAATAAATAATGTTTGAATGGACGTATATCAAGACCAGTGTTACGATTACTACTTCCGTGATGAATATGTATAAACACATCAATAAACACGTTGATTTTGTCAAAATTTAAAAATGTATTACTACGGACTTATTTGTGCCTATGTTCATATTTTCATATATACTCAGTTGCAAAAGAAAGTGTACACTTTGAAAGTTTTACTTTACACCCTATCCTCTTTATCAAGCGACAGTCCCTAAATGATTCAACCCATTGACAAACAAATGACAACATGATATTGGCAATGGAATGATAAAAAAATTGATACCAAACATGGCATACTCATTTTCGAATATGTCAATTTAATTCTAACAACATTTTATACAATTAAATCTAAAAACAAAACTCAGTGTACACTTTCTTTTGCAACTGAGTATATATACATTGTATTGATTAGAAAGCAATGCTATTTGCATATGATCAATATATATGCTTCACTTACGAACAGTGTAACTTCTAACGTATATAAACATAAATATAAACACAAACTGATATCTGAGCATTTACGTACGCACACGTACATTTTTCTACTGCTTTAGTACTACCCATAAAATAGGTATAAAAGTCGAACAGGAAATTCAGCTTTCACAGAACACAGTAAACCCAAAAACACACAAAAGGACAAACATGAATGGCAATGTTAATAAAGAATAAAGGCATAAGACGTTACAAACACAAAAAGGGTTGACAATATGGCTACCGCCTTGGCAAACAAGGCCGCTTGGAGGTATAAACCAGGTTCTAAGGTGTACCAAACCGCACACTAATTACCCTACTGTCATCCCAATAAAACGAGACAGTGTAAATAAAGAAATCCCCACCTATACTATTCTCTAACCAACAATTGTAGCATGGTCGGTGACATTTCCTTTGATGAATGCAGGGCCCGTATTCATAAAGCAACATAAGTGGAAAATATTACTTAAAGTCAACATTTAAGATGTTAGCATATTTTTAAATATCCTTATTAACCTCTTAGGGACACTTCAACCACCTATTTTAAGATAATTATTTAGCTGTAGGTTTTATTTATCCACAACCTTATTAAAAATATTAAGAAAACGTCTTAACTCGATAGAAAAAGGTGTTTAAAAAATTGATAAAATTGACTTAAGTCAAGATATTGCTAAGAAGCTTTATGAATACGGACCCAGAACATTAAATCATTTAATTTAGGGTAACTAAAGGGGCGTGGCTAAACCGTACTACAACTACCGGATATTGGAATTTAGAGTACGGTCACTATGACGTAATAGATAGAGTCTGGTCTCAGCGAGTTGGCTTATTTAAACACCGAGATGGGCGTAGCCCATCGAGGTGTATAAATAACCAATGAGCTGAGACAGACTCTATCTTTTTTGTAGCATGGTGTACTTAGTAACACTGTGATGTCATATTGATCGTACTCTAAATTCCAATATCCGGTAGTTGTAGTACGGTGAAGCCACGCCCCTTTAGTTACCCTAAATTAAACGATTTAATGCTCTGCATTCATCAAAGAAAATGTCACAGACCATGCTACAAAGCAGCATTAATAGGGCAATGTAAATAAAATACAAAGATGCTCGTGTATATATACATAAAAAACAAATAGCCTAGAAAGCCACAAAGAATGTACTCAGTGACTTGGCAGAAGCCAGAACAACAAGAGAATAAACCATTGAAGGCACGACAAGACAATATTGCAGAAAAACACCAAACGTCACCGTCCTTTTGGGCTTTAGGTAGACGTCATCATAGGGTCCACAGCCTATCCGGTCATCACACAATTAAAGAGGATAGCATAGTGGCGAACTGTAAGTGGGTCAACCACCAAGCATGCAGTGCGTTGCAAAATGATAGGGTCATAACCTCTTTTGATAAACCTTTTTAAAAAAGTTTAACAAAGATAGTATAAAAGAGATCATGACCAAGGATCTTACGAAGTTTGTAAATCACATCACCATAGAAGTCAGCTAGTGATAGTCCTTGCCGCAGAAGAATTCTTAAATTACTTTTATATGACACAAAGCACCACTTGCATGTGACATCCGCATCATACATTACCTGTGTTTAAATAATAATACGCTGCGTTTTCGTTATCGGCATGAAGGTCGAAACACATGTAGATGTACTTGGTGTCGGTTCCGCTGAATACCGTTATGGTATTTATAGACCTGTAAATAAATATAACGTTAACGTTCATGT
The DNA here is from genome assembly GCA_037043455.1 of Cyrtodaria siliqua. Taxonomy (NCBI): domain Eukaryota; kingdom Metazoa; phylum Mollusca; class Bivalvia; order Adapedonta; family Hiatellidae; genus Cyrtodaria; species Cyrtodaria siliqua. The sequence goes on along the minus strand of JAWPHD010014722.1, from coordinate 21,634 downwards.
AATGCTTGTAAATCACAGAATTATATAGGGAATTTGTAAAATTATAGAACTAAACAGTTTCAAAATAGTTTTGCAATATAAACTTGTTATATATACCTATCCAGGTAGTAGGGTCAGGAAATAGTGGAACAAATATTCTAAAATTTCCTGACTACAAATCAGTAGTGTTATTATCTCTATAAACTAAGGTAAAATCCTGTCAAAGTTGGTTTGCTTTGCGTTTCTACACGTCACTTTAAATTACACTGTGCTGGCCTTTTGCTCTGTAAATAACATGTTTTATTACACTTTTAATTACTTGTTTTTCTCAAAGTCAGAATCAAGCTTTTGTTATTTTATGTTTTATTATAAATTGTTTGTTCTTCTGTACTGTTAATATTGATTTACATGTCAGTCTTGACCCACTTGCAAATAAAAGATGTTCTGTTGTATTCTATTCTTTGAGTCGCATAGCGGGAGATCTCGTTTATATATATATAGGAGAATTCCAACAAAATGTCTATGGTATTTTTCTCTGACTCTATGCCTGGACATAATTCTAAACAGTTTAAGTTCGTGATTTTGGGTGGAGGACAATTTGTACAACAGGATTCCACTAGCATAAAGGTGTATTTTGATCTTCACATCAGGTTTAATACAAAGAAATATTGCTCACAGAGTGCTGTTTCTTGCTTGACAAAAGATTTCGTCGAAAGACAAAAATGAGATATAGGGTCCTATATGCGTCCGAACGCAATGGCATCGTAGGTCCGCATTGTACTGCAAACAAGGACTTGATAATACAATGAAAGAGACAAACAACAACAGAAAGGGTGGTGAAGACAGAGTTACCGACTTGGAACGGTCGGTAGGCAATAAGGCCTACTGGTTAGCTTGACTCGAGTTTATATGCGCACAATCCTAGCTATTATCCTGTCTTCAGCGCCCAAATAGACAAGAAAGTGTAAACAAAACTACATCCCATCAAAAGGAATTCTCTAACAATAAAGTCCACATCCAGAGAAACTAACTAAAGATACACATACAAAATAATAAACAGCTCAGGATGTATCCAGAATCGTACTGAACAACTATAGTACTTGCAGCTAAAGAGAAAGTACGAAAAGAAAACCCGAGGGACGAAAGCTCATGCACTCACCTCCCTTAGTTGGGGTTTCAGTAGGTACAATCATAGAGTCCCAAGAGGTAGTCCAGTTATCGCATAAGTGAAAAGTGAAGCGTAATGACTGACTGTAGAGGGGTCAATCACTAAACATGCAGTGCGCTGTAAAACCAAAGGGTTATATCCTTTTCTGACGAACTTTCTGATTAAATTTGTAAAGCGGTCAGGAGTAGGATTGAACGTCAAGAGCATGGTATAACGGACGTACTTCGAAATATAGGTTGACCAAAAGAATGTACAGCTCAGTTTGATGCTGATAGTTGAACTTGTGTAGGCTGGTAATAATTGTTGAGAGTGGTTGAATGTAAGTGCGTTTGAACCTAATAGTTATATATGTGATAGATCAAGCTAGTGTCCAACCCAACAAAGGGTTGGGGCTATATTCCGTTTGCTTTGAACTAATGAAATATTAAAAGATCGGACAGGGAAAGTAACATTCAAGGAGGACAGTCAACCACAAAACACAGAAACAAACACGCAAACAGACAAACAAGAAGGCAAAAGTAATAATAAATGCAAACGACATCACAAACACAAAAAGGGTTGACAATAAGGCTACCGCCTTGGAACGGTCAGTGTCAAAGTAGGCCACTGGGGGTTTAAACCAGTTCTAGGGTGCACCAAACCTCACACTTACCCTACTGTCATCCCAATAAAACAGGACAGTGTAAATAAAGAAATCCCCGCCTTAATCTAATATCTAACCAACAAGGCAGCATCAATAGGCAATATAGGTAAAACACAATATGCTCGTGTAAATATAATACAAAAAAACAATAGCCTAGAAAGCCACAATGAAGGTACTCAATGACTTGGCAGAAGCCAGAGCAACAAGAGAATAAACCATTAAGGGCACGACAAGAAAGATCATAGACAAACATCAAACGCCATCGTCCCAATGGGCTTTAGGTAGGCGTCATCATAGGGTCCACAGCCTGTCCGGTCATCGTAGAATTAAAGAGGAAAGCATAGTGACCAAGTGTAAAAGGGTCCACCACCAAGCATGCAGTACGTTGCAAAATGATAGGGTCATAAACTCTTTTAATGTCGCTTATATGTGTTGATAGGCGTACGTTCCTAACTACTTATATTGACAAAATGATAGCTCATAATAGTGTTCAGCTCGGGGTATGATGATGAAACACTTAGCTAATACATGTTAAGGTTTGACAGATAGTGTTCGAACTCTTTATTCGAACTTTAATTCGTTATTATATGTATTGTTATATTGTAGGTTTGAACAGATACATTCTGAATCAAATTGTTTAGTTACAAATCAACGGATTTTGATAGGAGCTTGTGCATGTGGCTCGCTTCAAATTATTTTTGTTTAGAAGTGCTGCTTTGAACAATTGTAATTATATAGGTATAATCCTAAGGCAAAATGTATTATATGTATCTACAGTGTTCAATGTATTATGTGAAGAACATAAACTGTCATGAAACTTTATATTCATGGTTCAACTTAGATTAAAGCTAGAGTATATACTCAGTCAAAGACACTGTCACTTTATGAAAGGACTCGATTCAAATACAGGAGAGTTCGTAGGAACTAATAAGTGCATTCATATAGTACAAAAGGTTAACACCTGACATTATGTCAGACCCTGCATCTAATCGCTAATGTATCAGCTCCGTAAAAAAGAGTATGATAATGGACCTTTGGAAACGGCCGAGCACGACACATACGAAATACTGCAGTCTCGGTTTGATTGAGACTGTTCATGAGTGGTAGTGAAATATGCTAGCTACCGCTCACGCCCTCTAGCCCCGGGTTGAGCAGAACTCAATATTTATAAAATCAACAGCACAAAATTTTAACCATCCCGAAGATGGCATGCATATGGCGGTGAACATTGCAAAAAACACATTTAGATGAATGACAAGCTGAACTGGGTTCAACAAGCATAACGTATCTTACGTGTAGAAAAACAACATTTGAAAGAAAGAGTAAACTATTACAGTCCAGAACTTGTAACTGTAGGTGTGTTGTGTATGTAATTACTTAGTTTTATTTGCAATTTAGTTGAGAATAACACTAATAAATACATTAAATTAATTAGATGGCATTAATTACATGAAATTTAAAACGTGTCTATATATCTGAAAATATGGACCAGAACTACATATATTATTTTCCATTGTGTACTTATTACACATATTATCTTGGGTTCCCATTTATTTTGCTTATGTATTTCATTAACAGTGATTGAACACAATTAATTATAGAATTATTTTTAAAAAGAAATTAAACTTTGTGTATAATTTAAAGGCATTTGCTGTAGTTTTCCATGCCCAGCTTATTTGGGCGACTTCACTTCTAAAACTATTGGATGGATTTTCCTAAAAATTTACTGGAATGTTGCTTTTGATGTCTAGTTCTATTTTTTGTCTTTTTTTTTTGAATTTTTTTTTGAATTTTTTTTTTTTTGAATTTTTTTTTTGTTTTATTTTATTTTTTATTGTCTTTATTTAAATAAAGGCCTATTATTAGATACATAAAATAGGAAAAATATAGCATTTTGTAAAAAATTCCAACAAAATTATAAAATTTAAGCATAATGGTACGGTTCCAAAAACCAATATTAAATCTCAATATGCATGGTGACCTATACATTTAATTGAATATATTGTCTAAATATATGTTCAAATAAGTGCCTAGGAAGTTTGAACAAATTCTGTTATTAGGAACATAACAAAAAAAGGAAAATATACCATTTCTATATAATTTCATACAAAACTTGGCCTTTTAGCAAAGGGGTAAGGTTTCAAATTCTTTTTCTAAACAAGCATGGAGACCTATCATTTTTATTGCACATTTTGTTTTTATATATGTTAAATTATGTGCTTAGAAAGTTGAAAAAAAATCTGTTATTGGGAACACACAAAAAAAAAAGGAAATTGTATCATTATGGGCTAATTTGTGCATAAATTGTGGTAATGGTCTCAACAGATTTTGTAAAAAAATATAGGTTTTACATAAAGATGAGCTTTAAATGTTATTCTAATTAAATGTTCTTTACTTTAATACAATTTTAGCAGAATTGTGACCAATGAATAAATGATTAGACTTCAAAAATATCGTATTTAGCTATTTTATGGACTTGTTCAACTTTTTGGACAGATTGACATGACGGTGGCATTACAAATTATTTTTTAAAATTTTAACAAGCATGGTGACCTACCATTATTTTTGCCTTTTCTGTCTATATATATAACAGACTTACTGTACAAAAAGTTTTAAGGAAATCTGTTATGCAGAAAAAACTATAGAAAATGTCTTTATCGTATGTACTTTTTCATCAGCCAACCCTCGTTGGAACTTTCAAACTTTAAGCACAGTCGTTTGTTCCACTGCCTTACCGGATGACATACAAACGTGTGGCTTCCACGATTCACATATACTTCACCCAACAGACAAGTGTGACAGTAGCAAGATACCTCTTTTATACAGAGAACACCTTTGACATGCCCTTTCGACCTTTATCTGAGCATATTGTCCCCAAAGTGTATAGGCGTCATCTTCGTTTACCTGTTCTGTTCACAAGTCTTTCAGAGTTATATAGAGAACAATGGTTTTCTATAAGGTCATGGTGACATTAACTGTAAATCGTTTGACCCACAACTGTATAGTGTCATTCTCTCATTGTTGACAAGTTGCATGAGTTTCATGGTGTGACAATAATAGAGCGGACATAAGGTTATGATGACCGTCAACTTATTTCCACCGGAATTTAAAGGATCAATAAAATTTTCATCAATCAGAGAAAATATACCTGTAAAGTTTCAATGGTGTGGCTATACGTCTTGAAGAGATGTGGAGCGGAGAAGGTTGTGTTAAAAGCGGACAAACTGAGCCTGGTACTGTTCTCTACCCCCACCCCCACCGCCTCCCCCATATGTTGTTTCGCTTGGGTATTAACATTTCTAGATGATATGCTGTGGTGGTATTAAACACATGTTTGTGGTGTGTTCTTATTGGTATTGCTAAATGTGTGTCACATTTAACCCTTAATAACGTTTCTGCGTTATATCAGGGCTTTATATGCCCAGGTTATATACCGACTTTTGGGATGTTCGTCGATTTGAAACTACTTTACACATGACTCATTTATATTCATGATTTTTGACAAGTTAAAATAGGGATTGTGTAGCTTTTTATTAATCATTAAATATTGATAGCGTATCTTATGGTATAAAACGAGACAATGAATTGTCACCAGCTAAAATCATCGAATTTAAGCGAAATTACTATTACTGGGGATCAGGGAAAAACATACAAATCATTTATGACTGTATCATAATAATATTGGATATGCACGAACTGTACAATTAAGCTCTGTGTTAATTCCCCCTCTGAAGGGATAGTCAAAATGTGATAATTTCAGTCAATCTGGACTTAAAAAATAATAAAATTAATTTTGTTAAGTTTTTATTTTGACATTTAATAATGCTAGTTTAAAACTAAAACCCTTTGTTCAATGTTTAAGCCCGTTGGAAAAAAATATTAATGCGGGACATGATAAAATCTAAATTGAGGCCATTAGCGTAGAATGAATATAAAGTGATTTTGTATTATCTAAATATGTGTTTACTTCTTTTGCTATAGTCGCACGTTTTGCAAATTTAAGATATACAAATAATGTTGTTATTAAGATGTAAACCTACTCGCATTGTAACATTTTAAACTTCAGTGACACCGGTCATAATAAAATTGTCCGAAAAAATATATAGGTTTGCTCTGACAATTGCACACACTTAGAATTCGTCCTTCTATATGGGGGTGTCCGTGGCCGAGTGGTTATATTCTCTGACACGAAATCACTTGCCCCCACACTGCTGTGGGTTGGATCTCTCATGGGGCCTAGGAATATTTATGTGAGGAAGCTGTTCAGCTGGTTTACGGAACATCGGTGGTTCTACCCAGGTGCCTGCCGGTGAACGAAAATGTCCCAGAGAGGCACCTGGGTCTTCCACAACCAATGGAAGCTGGAAAGTCGCCATATGACCTTAGCTGTTGGTACGGCTATAAAATCCAAATCAATTCTTATATTAAATTATAATATATCTACAGGTATATACATGTCCATAACTTATAACACTTACTTTAGTATATATGTTGTGCCAGATGTTAAGTGGCAGTCAAATGTTGTATTAGTAGCTGTTGACCCTGTAAATACCGTGTCCATCGTAAAATGTGGTGTGGAGTTAGAAATGGTAATAGTTCCGAAATTCGTACTTGTCCAAGCTCCGTTAAGAGCGTTTGGAAATGTACAATTCGCCGCACCTGGGAAAGAGAACATATAATTAAGCCACACACGTACGAACTTTCTATATTATTAATATGATCATCTGCATTAAATATGTCAAGCTTACATGTTCGTAAACGTCTCATCGACACATTAGCTACGTTAAATAGAGCCCTCACTGACAGAGTAAGAATACTGAAGAGGGGATCCCTTAAAAGCTGTTCATGAGAGACAATTTAAAATGCAACGCCGCCCACGCCCCGTAGCACCGGCTTAAGCGGAATTCTACTTTAAAAACACAAAGGATGGGCTTGATGATCCCAAGGATGATACCCCGATTTTTACGGCCGCCACACATCACTAAACAAAGGCAATAAATACTGAAAAGGGGATCCCTTGAAAGCAACAAACACAAACAAGAGAGAAGAGTAGCAGTCTTGGTTAATTTTAGTCTGTTCATGAGAGATAATTTAAATGCAACGCAAGAAACGAAATGGGGAATAGGGGATTTCCATAGTCTAAAGATCCAAGAAAATAAATCGTTTAAGTGCATGCTTGAATGATAGAATTCTTTACAATGGGGTCGATCTGTTAATTCCCTATTCCGACTACGATCCAACGCAACTTCATCCTCGGTTGCAGTTGTTGACGGAATGGTTACAAGAATTCCAGAGTGTTCAACCAGCATGCTTGAGAAAGAGCAGAGACATTGTCGCAAGCCTTAATTGCTCTGTGTGATTAACAGCATTAATTTATAAATCAGCTAGTCATATTATAGCGACAGGTTATATTTAGAGAGAGCGAGAGTGAGGGAGAACATAACACAATTGACAATATACATAACCGATTAAAATGGTAATATGTATTTAATTTGGTGCTGTTATTTTCAAGAAGATATATTTGTTATGCAAAGAATAACTATTTGCGTAAATACGGATTCATTTTGTGGAATTTCAGTTGCCGTTAAACACGTAATAATTGATAGATATACTAACAAACATAAGTACAAGGCGTACAAAAATCACCTTGCAAAAAGAGAACATGTTCTCATCAGTATACATTATGCGATGTGTTATAATAGTACAAACATAGTGTTATTCATATCTAACAATTTCAAACAATACATACCCGCAATGTGCACAAGGCACACAAAGATAAAGTACTTCATTTTTATCAAGAATTCATAAATCCATTTTAACTAAATACCAACAAAACCTTTTTAAATGCCCATATATTCTATTAGATTGATTGTGTCAGCCATTATTAACAAATTCTCCGTGGTGCCACCTGTTAACAAGTCAATAACACAGTTTCTAGGACTACCAGGCTGCTATAGGGGAATATTACTGACTCAACATTTTAATTTGTGTTATTTTATGAGGTGTAATTACATATATATTTAATTGTCATTGGGTACTTAATTGCAATACCGACAGTAAATTGATTCAGTTGTATTTTAACATAATTTGTTTTGTTTTTTTGCAACAAACATGTCTTAAATGATATAAATTAGCGAAAGAAATAATATGACGGGGAAATAAATACCCTCTCTTATACCTTTATCAACGCATTTAAAACAATTACACACTTAGCGAGTAAGATTAATAAATGTTCGGTGTCATGTGTGAAAACTTCAATGATATCTATCGAAGCACGACAAGTCTAATAATGTGATTGAAATTAGAGAGGTGTACATAGTTAAAGTTTGGCTATGGTTGAAAACCTCCAACACGAATTCATTGAAAATCCTCAAGATATTTGTGGTTTCAAAATAATGAGTATAAAAATATATGTACTGTTAATGTGTCCTATTAGAAGACAAACATTAACAAATAAATGATAAGTTGTTGTTTTCGTGTTATTTGTTGAAATCAAACATATTTTAAGTTTTATTGAAAAAATGTCCCAGAATAATGTAGTTAGTCTTAAAATATATTTGTTTTCAACAAATAACACGAAATAAATTAGCTTTTAAGTATTGATAAAACAAGATATACTGATACTTTTGCTTTATAAACGCCTATTATAAAATTTCTAAGGTATGTAGTGTACGGCCGACTGTTTATTGTGTAGTGTTATGTCATTTGTATTACCTCGCTCCGTCTTCATACAGCTCCTAAGCAATATCTTAAGTCAAATTTTGTCAATTTTTTAACACCTTTTTCTATTGATTTTAGACGTGTTCTTTAATATTGCTGATTATCACATAAATTACGGTGTGGGAATGGAATAACACCATTCTATGTTTTCGATATTCCACTAGTTATATTACAAGTATGCAAATAAGCCTAGTATGCGCTGTCTAAAAAATCGATAATGACAAATGATTCATTTCCCACAGTTTATGTAGGTTTCGCGTGTTAAAGCGACAGGCAAAATGCAATAAAAGTCGATATGTGAGTTATGTTATAAATAGAATCTAACATTCGTTCTCGTTCATTATTGAATTTATTAAAATAGTTGGCAAAATGATATAATGTTCGGCAAGAGCCTCGCATTATATCATTTTGCCAACTCGTTTAATAAATTCAATAATGAATGAGTACTCACGTAATATCCTCTATCAATGTTATGGATAAATAAAACCTACAACTAAATATTTATCTTCAAATAAATGGTATACATGAACATTTCTGTGTTTTTTCCATCTGAGCGTTGGGGCCTTAGTGAGTTTTGAGTGAAAACGTTGCGTTTTTAGACGAAAATCGCCGAAATCTGAAATTATTTTTTAGAAAAAGAATGAAAAAAATTAGAACCAATTTGAATTGATGGAATCTTTCTCGGAACGCATCTCTACATGTCTCACCATATAATTTATGGATCCGATACTTAAATATTGAGATTTTGAGTAAAAATGTTAAAAAGTGAATAAAATCGCTGATTTCTGTAATACATTGGGGTATGTAAATAAAAATTAAAAAAAAAATCTAATACAATAGAAAAAAGAAATATTTTAACGTTTTTGGGCAGGATAAGGTCCAGTGATTAAATAGAAAAAGTTCCAAACCGCATGATGTTTGGAAATGCCTTAATTTTGGGGCGAAAAGTGTGTATTTGTGTCAAAAATCGCCGGAATCTGGAATTATATTTTAAAATTAGTTTGAACATAAACTTATCAAATTGAAGCAATAGAATGTTGCACAGCATACATATTCAAGTTTCTCCTGGCATCATGTATAACATATGTTCTAAAATATTGGCATTTTAGGGCAAAATGTTGGAAAAAATTACAAAAATCACTGATTTCTGTAATCCATTGGGGTATTGGGTTAAAATTTAGAAAAAAAATATTTAATACAATAGAATTAAGACATATTGTTATATTTTAGATAGACAAAGGTCCAGTTATTAAGTAGAAAAAGCCTGAATCATATGATGCTTAAAATATTGCCTTAATTTTCAGGCGAAAAATGTGTATTTCCGTCAAAAATCGACGGAATCTGGAATTATCTTTTAAAATTAGTTTGAACATAAACTTATCAAATTGAAGCAATAAAATGTTGCACACTATACATATTCAAGTGTTTGCTTGCATCATATATAACATATCTGCTGAAATATGTTGGAAAAAATTATTAAAATCACTTATTTCTGCAATCCATTGGGGGTATTGGGTTAAAATCTAGAAAAAAATATAATACCGGTACAATAGAAAAATAGACTGTAAACTAGTAGGAGTAACCCTCACTCCAGGAAGAATTTTGTACACCCTATTTTTCTGAAAGTCCATTATGTGTAGAGCATTTGGGAACATGTACGTGTACCAACTGGCGACTTGGACTTTACCACAAATAAGTATATATAGTGTATTCAATCTGTCCTAATAAGATTATAACACAGATTAAATACTTTATATATGTGCGGTTTTTATTGAAAATGATATTTCAAATTATAGTAGTACCGTAAGACATGTCGGGTTGATACCGCATATAATGTCTTGTAATAAAAATGCAGCAAGATTTATAGACACGACTGGGTTGATACCGTCTTAAATGTATCTTATGATAGCACGTATTCCGAGGAATACCGTATTTGTAATTTACTCGTCGGGTTGATACCGAAACAAAATTTGGAGTACCTCCACATGTGAGTAAATATGTTTTAAATACAGATACTATATATATATATATATATTAGAAAACTATGACACGAGTGTGTCATACAGTATATATTCCGAGGAATATGCAGTTTACACGTCGGGTTGATACCGAAACAAAATCCAGATGTGTGTAAATCTTAAATGTGTCTTATGATAGCATGTATTCTGAGGAATACAGTATTTGTAATTTACTCGTCGGGTTGATACCGAAACAAATTTTGGAGTACCTCCAAAAGTCAGTAAATATGTTATAAAGACAAATAATATATATATATTAGCAAACTCTGACACGAATGTGTCATACAGTATATATTCCGAGGAATATGCAGTTTACACGTCGGGTTGATACCGAAACAAAATCTGGGTACCTCCAGATGTGTGTAAATCTGTACTGTAACAGAGAATGTATCTGTTGTAAAGATTGCTAACAGAAATGAATTATACGATGTTTTCAGAGCTGAAAACGTGCGGGTAACTCAGTCGATATAGGGACCACGACTGATGAAATATCTCGCTGCTGGTGTTTATACACTAGGTAGTGCGTTGGTACTTAATTGGTTTCATCTGTGTATCTACAGTATTCCTTTTGTTAGCTGTTTCATCGCGAATCAATTGACGCGCTCAGTGTGATCAGCTAATTCACGCTTAGGGTGAGAAGTTCTTCTGACCATGTAACCGCCGATATATCAGGATGTGCCACTGAGTTCCGTCGGTGTGTTCTTGGGCAAGACACTTTTCCTTAGCCTCGTCCGTCGGATGGGGACGTAAACCGGGCGGTCCCGTGTATCGGTCTATCCTCTGAGCACGTTAAAGAACCATAGAAATCTATTCGATAATAAGAGTAGGGCAGGTTCCCGGATTCCTATGTATCCTTCCCCCTCTCTCTGGGGCGGCTCTAAATAACCTATACTGTGTTGATGAGCCGTTAAACAACATTCAATTCAATTCAGGATTGAGTTAGCGTAATCCTCTTAATTACCCTTCGGCAGTAATCTGATAATGTACGAGATATCTATGTCATTTGTATGCAAGCACAGAAAAACTAAAATCTAAAAACAGTGTTTACTTTCATGCGCATATTTTACCAATCCCTCTCTCTGTATTTCTTTCCGTATATATTTGTATACGAGTATTTATTTCTCAAAAAACCCTATTCATAAGTTTATGTATTACCGTATACATAAGTTTATGTATTTAACTAAGAGTACGAATACATACTGTATGTTATTGAAACTACTCTTTTCAATTACAAGGAATAGGTGATGCTATTCGACAGTATTGAGTGAGATTCATTTAAACACTGTGAAATCTCAGATGAGGAATCCCGATATAGTAAATAATTTCCATAGGTTATTGCAACTTAATCCGCCTATTGTTAGGTTTATTCCGTAACCTACGACAATTTTAATATTGTTAAAAGTACAGTATAACCACAATGGTTATATTTAATAACAGCTTTTGGTTTATTCCGTAAATTACAGACTAAACTTATTTCAAATAATACGTCACGTAAGATGTTCGTATTTTATTCAATGGGTATGCTACTTTACCTATTACATAAATGGAATAGGCTAAGTTGGTATATACAATATACGTGTAGTTAGAAAAAACTGCGTTACTGATTCATTGACATTAGAAAAGAAAAGTAATTGCAGCACTTTAGATAGAGTGCACATACATTCGTATACAATGAATTTATGTTTTTTTTCAAAAACAATACTGTGTGAGATTCGTGTATACATTGTGAACTCTCCGGCGAATATTTACGATATAATAATGTCCATCAGTTATTGCAACTCAGTGAGGGGGAGTGAAGCTATGTAGAATTTTTTAAATGTTGTAAGTGTCAAAGAGGAATAATTGTAAAACGAAAATGTCACAGAAAGTTGGTCACAACATACGTATACATGAGATCTGGATTATTTTCGAAAACCAATCAGATGCAATCATGCAAAACAGAGTTATCGCCCTTGAATGTCTGAAAAATAGGATTTCTGCAAAGACGTTTTCGGTGGCCATATGGCTAAAACGAAAGAAACTTCATTGAATTATGATAATATATAAAAAAAAAAATCATGTAATCTGATGTAACGGTAGTCAGAGTTTATATGTATTGTTCTAAATTCCTTAAATATAAATGCTTTGTAACCACAATATTGATAATGGTAATACAATGTGATAAAATGCCATTGATAGAGCGTAATAATTATAACTATTCCATTGTAATACATGTATTCAGTCTCTAAATGAAGTATGTTTGTACACTTCTCTGAAATATTGTGTATTGTATTCTGCTTTGTTTAGACAATGCACGTGCAAATGTGATGCCAAATAAAATACTGAATTGAATTGAATTGATGAAAATAATTGTATTGATAAAGAGATGTCTGTGGTACGTAGTTATATAATCTCTTCTACTCTCGAATTTATGAACGGCCTTTGATAGTTACCATGATGTAATGTGATAAAAGGTTTCAATTTAATATCATGGTAATCGAATTACTTACTCTTCAAATGTACGTACGGCACGGATTCTATTTATTATCCAATTACATCTGATATATATCTAGTTCATGTATGCATGCTAATTGTTTTAATATATGATATAAATAAATTCATAAACATTATTGTTTGTCGTTATACACTGATAATATACCGATATCATTACTCAACTATTAATTGCTACTTTCGGTATTCTCCGTACTACGCACCGGCTGTTTCCGTTATATTTCGGAATGTACGATACGGTACGGCTTCATGTAGACGCTCGTTTACGTTATAAGACACATGCGCATTAATTTGTACAGGATCAAATCCCTTCAAAAACAGCGTATTACTTTAACCTATGTTAAAATCACTTATTATGTACCAACACTTACATATTTATAAATATGCTTTCAATATACGGATCTTTTGCCCATTTACAGCCTTGCAAATGGTACTACTTTTATCGCGCTGTAATCTGGTGCTCTTTGGTTTCTAGTAGAAATTCCTTGTGCGTCAGAATTGCCACTACTTAGAACGTTGCCTCACGGCACCGTCCAAAAAGTCCTTCACGAGTTTCCAAAAATATTTTACATACATACTTACATGCATACATGCACGCACGCACACCACGCACGTACAAACACACGCTCACAAGCGCACACACACAAACACACACACACGCATGTTCAAACACACATAATCCTATTTAATTGTCTTATAAAAGGTATAAATAAGATTTATCTACCTGTTGTTGACGTCGATGATGTTGGCGTTGCCTCTTCAATCTGTGCTGCAAATTTATCAATTGAACCTGAGTAATTTACAGTTTGTTTTATATGCATCCCAAGTTTCACGAAATAAAACAATGCCAGATGATTAAAAACTGTTTCCTTCGTTATAGCAATGAAATAAACATTTAGCGTTATATATTTTATATTACCAGTTCAAACGTTTATAGAGTATTTATCATAGCAATATCATTGGTTTAATAGAAGAAGAAATGTATATCGTATCTGTTCAATCTCTTGAACAAAGGGGTAAATATTGTTTCATTCCCTTTGTCCTTTGTAGGTACCAACTTGATTATACGTGTGAATGAGGCGCTATATGCAATATATTAATGTATTTTGGCCTAAGGCTAGCAGTTTCTGATAAAAAGAATGTTTTAAATCCTTATATCGAACCATTCCCCATCATGTGGCCGTGTGTGATGTGATATATATGTGTAAATATATTCTGTTCTGTTTGAGGACCATAATATGTAAGACTGGCTTCTAGCCAAATTTTGTAATTCTCTTGAAATAAAGATATTATTATTATTATTGCATTTTTAATTCCATGGTCTTCTTAATACGGAGCGTCCATTTTAAAAGACTGAATAATACAAGTAAAATGTGAATGCTATACGTCCCGCAGTACCTATAAAGAAAATTACTTAATATATCCCCTATAATACTCCTCAAAATAAGTTAAGGACCACAAACTAGAACAGTAACAATTGCCTAATCTTTAATATTATGGCATTCATATTCATATAATAAGTTAATACATATGTGCAATGTGACAACTGTAAAAGAATACAATTAAACTTAAAAATTGAAAAAAGACAGTACATTATTCAATTACAGTTCTTTTACTAAAAGATGACCAAAAACTAAAGATGGTCCTTAAATTATCTCAAGGAGTATATGTCTTCATCACGGTAAACGTTTAGTATGACACACTCGGGACTCGAACTTATGGCGATGCTTGTTGTATGTATACACTCAAGTGATATGAAAACGCAACACGGGAATTTCCGCTATATATTGTATATACTGCACACTTAATTGCACATAATATTCCAAAGAAATCCCAAGATGTTTTTTAAAAAAAAGTTGCAGTTAACTACAGAAAGGACACAACTGTGATGTTGTAGACGTTTTAATCACACTACACTTTGTAACAAGAACTTCATCAATGTTGAAGTTGCTCTTCGAAAAATTGAGCTAGTTCAGTACTGTATTTAACGTAAATAGTTTGCAAAATTTTGCATCCTAAGTTTGCTCACATGATTGAGCCAAACGCGTACTCTGTGAATAATGAAACATTGCAGGAATACTATTTGCTGTATTATTTGTTGTTTTAGTATTTTTTCCAAAAGGAAAGGTCTTACGTAGCCATGTACCATTCGATTAAAAGCAGCATATTGTACATACAATATATAGCGGAAATTCCCGTGTTGCGTTTTCATATCACTTGAGTGGCGAAACAACGCACACGAACTTAGAGCACTGATAATAAGATTTGATTTTTTTAATTAATGATGCTTTATCAGTATACTTACATGGCTTACCATCAATCTCGTTTGCATCTTTGATAACAAAGTAATAAATCGCTGTTATTGCCGATCCAATAACAATAAGTGATATAAAAATCACAATGCCAAACACGCGTGGTGTACATCTAGAAACACGATCCGGAACAATATCAAGATCATTATATACATTTTCCGTCGGTTGTTTCGATATTCCTGGCTCATTCGTTTTGGTTTCTGTAATTAAACTCGTATAATTCCCAGTGTCGGCGAAATTTCTAATCGTAGTTTTTCCATCATCACCGCAGTTAATGTACTCCACCCCTAACTGAATTTCTGTATACACATGCTCTTTTGATGGCTCCGATATTTCAGCGTCAATGTTCAAACTCGTGTAATTATCTATATCAGCCATTTTTCTATCGTATGTGTCTTTTCTAAATATAAGTATCTTCAAAACTGTTTATATAATGGTCGGATTAAAGCTACACAGTCCCTATTTTAACTGGTAATAAGTAATAAATATGACGAAATGAGTCACGTGTGAAGTAGTTTCAAATCGACGAACACCCCAAACGTCGGTATATAAGGCAGATATCGATGCGCAAAATTTCACCATTTTTCCAGTTCAGACCACCGAGCAGGCAGGACGTTTGTGGCTATCAGGGACCAAGTGACCCCGCAAGGCGTGTCCTGGATGTCTGGAATCGTCCACATCATACCGGGCAATGAATAACCGAAAAGTTGTACAGTATGGTAAGCCACGAGGAGGTTATGTTGTTTTTATCTTGTTATAAGTTTTTATCTTGTTTTTAACGTGGCCCTAAAGAGGAACGTTTAGACTCCTACTGAAACACTTCGACGTTGGACCAGCGAGATACCAGTTATCACTGAGAGTCCCTGCACTTGACAAGAGGCAGAATACGATGAATTCAAACGGCTCGCCCTGGACCACCGACGTTGGATCAACCCTACGAGATCTACACCTGTCGTATGATGTAGGGCAATCAGAGGGTTCCAAAATTACCATTATACGACGGTGTGTATAACTGAGGAGCAACAGCGACCATCGCATCTTACCATCGACCATCGCATCAGTCGTAATGTACACACCCTTCATTCCTCTCCGCTCTCTCCCCACTCTCTCTCTCTCTCTCTCTCTCTCTCTCTCTCTCAATATAAGCTCAGGTTTGTCAGTGAGACAATTTTATTACATATTAAATTGATAAATATGTTAAGACGAGACGAGTGGATGGGTGTGGGTGTGTTGGTGAACAAAAACCTGCTTTGTTCAGTTCTAATTAATTTTATATGAACGTTCAACTTAGGCCTTGCAAAAAGTTATGTGTCTTTAGGATAACCCGACCCTACCTATTTTTTCTGGTGAAATCTAGAAATTCTTTCCAATTTACCAGAAAAATATAAAAATCAAGGCTGTTTTGGGTATAAAATGCTATGTTCCTATATATATAAATATATATATATATATATATGTATAAAATATATATGAAAATAAATCCGTACCTACTATTTTCTGGCATGTTACCCTAAACCTGGGATGAAAATTGAAATTAAGAGCCCTGCCTAAACACACATAGTTTTTTGTTTGACCTTATTACGGAATTATAGCTCACCTATAGACGCGGCAGACCTATCAGACTTCAAACTTCGGAATTCTGGGTTTGAGTAGGTTCCAGGGAGAGGAAGGGTGGCAGGTTGCGCACCTATATAAATCCTCGAAAAAATACTCACCAACCCCGAATTGCGGACATCCTTGTTCCTAGATCTATACCCTGTATGTGGATTGACTAGATACCCTGCCCCCACCATGCTCTTAATGTTTCTTTACGCCTTCAGACAACTAGTAAAATATAAGAATGCTTGACCTTAAAAAATGAGGCACTGCATGTTTTATGCATCGTTATAATCAATTAGTGTCATTTAAAAAGTTGATTGTGAAATTACCTTTATATAATTATGTTTCACGTATTCCTCCAATGTATGCACTCCTCACTCGCCCACAAACACTATTCGGGAATGGAAAACTTGGTCAAGTTCGATACCAAGAGTGGCCGTAGTACGTGTGTCATAAGTCGATGGTCGATGGTAAGATGCGATGGTCGATGGTAAGATGCGATGGTAAGATGCGGTGGTCGATGGTAAGATACGATGGTCGATGGTAAGATGCGATGGTAAGAAGCGATGGTCGATGGTAACTTAGATGGTCGATGGTAAGATGCGGTGGTAAGATGCGATGGTCGATGGTAAGATGCGATGGTCCATCGCATCTTACCATCGACCATCGCATCTTACCATCGCATCTTACTATCGACCATCGCATCTTACCATCGACCAGCGCATCTTACCATCGCATCTTACCATCGACCATCACATCTTACCATCGACCTAGGTCGATGCTCGATGGTAAGATGCGATGGTGAGATGGCCCTAACAGGACACCGTATGAAATGCTCGGCAAAAGGATTTGTTCCATCGGGCGAGTAAGCAAAACATCGATCGATCGTAAAATTTAGCCTTCGTACAGGTACCATCGATAAATGTACGGCTTCAGAATGTATGTGATAAAAAAAATAGTTGCCGGGAACGGGATTTGAACCACAGCCTTACACTTTTAAGTTTTGAAGGATGTATGCTGAACCACTAGACCACAGCTATTTATTGGTATGTTGTAGCATTTTTAACACTAAATAGGCATTACGTAATAACTAGCGCGCACACACAAACTCATCAAGCGCTAAATAACAAATCGAGATATGGTTGTTTTGAGGCGAAGTATTAGTTTCATATTGATAATAGTATTACACCAGACAATGTTAATTTACATGTGCGACAAGAGGCTAACGTTTTTTTTCGACATGAGCTGGTGAACACGACGTTACAAATAAGGGCACGCCTACAAAGAAGAAATCGATTTATATATAGACTGTGTAGCTTTAAGTCATGGCCTGATTAAGTCCCAATTGTAAATATACTGAAACGAAAAAGAAACGCAACTCGGGAGTTCCCGCTATAAAATGTATATCCTGCATCCCAAGATGTTTTGTAAAAAAAAGTTGCAGTTAGTTAGAGAAAATGTTGTAGACGTTTTAACCGCACAATTTGTAACAAGAATTCATAAATGTTGAAGTTCCTCTTTCAACATTTGAGCCATTTCAGTACTGTATTTAGTTTTCACAATTTTGCATCCTAAGTTTGCTCACATGCTTGAGCCAAACGCGTACTCTGTCAATAATGAAACTTGAAAGGTATACTATTTGCTGTGTTATATGTTGTTTTAGTATTTTTTCGAAAGAAAAGGTCTTACCTAGCCATATACCATTCGAATAACAGCAGCACATATTGCACACACAATATGCAGCGGAAAATATCCGAGTTGCGTTTCTTTTTCGTTTCAGTATATTAACTAAACAGGAAGTTGTAGTCAAGCGTATGATCGTATTTCAATGCCACTCCTTTCACAATAATGTTTGCGTAAACATGTGCGAATGCATGCGTTACCAAACAAATCCTGTTGGCCAAAGGCCAGTATGGCTATTGTCCGTCGCCCATCGTCCGTCGTCTGTTAACTTGTTGATGTCAACTCTCTAGCACATTCATTTTTCATCCGATCTTTACCAAACTTTACCAGGTTATTAATTACAATGAAAGCTCAGAAGATTTCGAAAACCAGTCATATCGAATCAGTAACACCGGAGTTATTGCCCTTGAATTAACCAAAATTGCTATATTTTGTATTGCCAACGCTCTATCGCCTCCATTTTTCATCCGATCTTTACCAAACTTTACCAGATTATTAATATCAATGAAAGATCGGACGAGTTTGAAAACCAGCCAGATCGAAATAGTAACACCGAAGTTATTGCCCTTGAATTAACGAAAATTTCTATACTTTGTATTGTCAACACTGAAGCGCCTCCATTTTGCATCCGATCTTTACCAACCATCATCAGATCAATAAAAACTCGGACGAGTTTGAAAACCAGACAGATTGGATCAATAACCCCGAAGTTATTGCCCTTGAATTAACGAAAATTGCTATATTGTGTCTTGTCAACACTCTAGTGCCTCCATTTCCCATCTTACCTTTATCAAACTTTACCAGATTATTAATATAAATGAAAGCTCGAACGAGTTGGAAAACAAGCCAGATCGGACCAGTAACAGTGGAGTTATTGCCCTTGAATTAACGAAAATGTGCCTTATGTTGTCTTGTCTTTCACTCTAGCGCCTCCAGTTTGCATCCTACATTTACCAAATTTTGCCGGATTATTGATATTGATGAAAGCTCAGTCAAGTTTTAAAATCAGCCAGATCGAACCAGTAATACCGAAGTTATGACCCTTGAATTATTGAAAAATGTGTTAACCTTTTGATGTCAACACTCTAGCACCTTCATTATTCATCCGATCTTTACCAAACATTACCAGATTGTTAATATTTATGAAAACTCGGAAAGTTAAAAAAAAACAGCCAGATCGGTTCAGTAACACCGGAGTTATTGCCCTTGAATTAACGAAAATTGCTATGTTTTGTCTTGTCATCACTCTAACGCCTCCATTTTCTATCCTACCTTTACCAAACTTTGCCAGATTGTTGATATTGATGAAAGCTCGGTCAAGTTCGAAAACCCGCCAGATCGGACCAGAACACCGAATTTATGGGCCTTGAATTATTGAAAAATGAGTTAACACGCTAGCACCTTCATTTTTCATCTTACCTTTACCAAACTTTACCAGATTGTTATGATAAGGCTTTCATTTTGCCGTATTTCAGCAACACTTTGCAAGATGATCAGTACCAAACATAGTTGCGCATATTGTGACATTGTTCCGGTTGAATGAATGTTGGTGGAGTTATTGCCCTTTAAAGGTTTTAATACACAAACTTTGCCCGGACTAGTTCTGATGAACCTCTGGAAACCAAGGAAACTTGGCAAGGATGATCAATATCAAGCCTAGTTGTGCATACCATCGCTGTGTTCCGGTTGAATGATTTTTGGCAGAGTTATGGCCCTTTAAAGGTTTTTAATACACAAACTTTATCCGGACTAGTTCTGAAATCCTGGCCTGATTTCGCGAAACATTGCAGGGATGATCAGTAACAAGCCTAGTTGTGCATGTCAGCACCGTGTTCCGGTTGAAAGATTTTTGGCAGAGTTATGGCCCTTTAAAGGTTTTAATACACAAACTTTGTCCAGACTAGTTCTGCTGAACCTCTGGCCGAATTTCAACAAAACTTGGCAAAGATGATCTGTATCAAGCCTAGTTGTGCATATCATCTCTGTGTTCCGGTTAAATGATTTTTGGCGGAGTTTTGACCCTTTAAATGTTTTAATACACTAACTTTGTTCAGACTAGTTCTCCTGAACCCCTGGTTGGATTTCAACGAAACTTGGCCGGAATGATTAGTACCAAGCCTAGTTGCGCATATCATTGCCATGTTCCGGTTTAATGAATTTTGACAGATGTATGGTCCCTTATACACAAACTTTATTCGGACTAGTTTTCCCGAACCTCTGGTTGGATTTTAATGAAACTTGGCAGGAATGATTAGTACCAAGCCTAGTTGCGCATATTGTTGTCGTATTCCGGTTGAATGATTTTAACGTTTTAATACACAGACTTTGTCCGGACCAGTTCTCCTCAACCACCATTCGGCTTTCAACGAAACATGGTTGCGTATTTCATTGTCTTGTTCCGTTTGAATGACTTTTGGTGGAGTTATGACCCTTTAAATGTTTTAATACACTAACTTTGTTCAGACTAGTTCTCCTGAACCCCTGGTTGGATTTCAACGAAACTTGGCCGGAATGATTAGTACCAAGCCTAGTTGCGCATATTTTTGTCGTATTCCGGTTGAATGATTTTAACGTTTTAATACACAGACTTTGTCCGGACCAGTTCTCCTCAACCACCATTCGGCTTTCAACGAAACATGGTTGCGTATTTCATTGTCTTGTTCCGTTTGAATGACTTTTGGTGGAGTTTTGACCCTTTAAATGTTTTAATACACTAACTTTGTTCAGACTAGTTTTCCTGAACCCCTGGTTGGATTTCAACGAAACTTGGCCGGAATGATTAGTACCAAGCCTAGTTGCGTATATTGTTGTCGTATTCCGGTTGAATGATTTTAACGTTTTAATACACAGACTTTGTCCGGACCAGTTCTCCTCAACCACCATTCGGCTTTCAACGAAACATGGTTGCGTATTTCATTGTCTTGTTCCGTTTGAATGACTTTTGGTGGAGTTATGACCCTTTAAAGGTTTCAATACATAAGCTTTGTCCCGGCAACTTCTCCTGATCCGCTGAAACTTGGTA